>JAGFNQ010000351.1:63542-172892 GCA_024364735.1 Boesenbergia rotunda | reverse complement strand
GACGTCAAAACTGCGTTTCTGAATGGAAACCTCCTCGAGGAAGTGTACATGACACAACCTGAGGGTTTTGTAGATCCAAAGCATACTGGTAGAGTATGCAAGCTGCATAAGTCCCTTTATGGACTAAAGCAAGCTTCTCGAAGCTGGAATCTTCGATTCGATGATGCAATCAAACAGTTTGGTTTCATCAAGAATGAAGATGAACCTTGTGTCTACAAAAGGGTTAGTGGGAGCACAGTTGTCTTCCTTGTTTTGTATGTAGATGACATACTACTCATTGGGAATGACATTCCTTCACTACAGTCTGTGAAGACTTGGTTGGGGAATTCCTTCTCAATGAAAGACTTAGGTGAAGCAGCCTATATTCTAGGCATAAAGATCTATAGAGATAGATCTAAGAGATTGCTTGGCCTAAGTCAGAGTACATACATTGATACCGTTTTGCAACGGTTTGCCATGCAGAATTCCAAGAAGGGAAATCTGCCAATGTCACATGGCGTGAGTCTTTCGAAGACTCAAGGTCCCTCTTCTAGAGAGGAGAGAGACCGCATGAGCAAGATCCCTTATGCCTCAGCCATAGGATCTATCATGTACGCCATGTTATGTACTCGTCCTGATGTCTCGTATGCTTTGAGCATGACGAGCAGATACCAGTCAGATCTAGGTGAACGTCACTGGATAGCAGTCAAGAATATTCTTAAGTACTTGAGAAGGACTAAAGAATATTTCTTGATATTTGGAGGCGAAGAGGAGCTAACTGTAAAAGGTTACAGTGATGCAAGCTTCCAAACTGACCAGGATGACTACAGATCGCAGTCAGGGTTCGTGTTTTGCTTAAATGGTGGCGCTGTCAGCTGGAAGAGTTCAAAGCAGGATACAGTTGCTGATTCTACAACAGAAGCTGAGTACATCGCTGCATCTGAGGCAGCAAAGGAGGCAGTTTGGATCCGCAAGTTCATTACTGAGCTTGGAGTGGTTCCTAGCATAGCGACCCAGTACAGCTCTATTGTGACAACAATGGAGCTATTGCGCAGGCTAAGGAACCTCGTTCACACCAGCGGACCAAACACATACTACGGCGTTTCCATCTCATTCGAGAGATCATCGATCGAGGAGATGTGAAGATATGCAGAGTACCCACAGAGGCTAACATTGCAGATCCCTTGACAAGGCTTTGGCACAGACCAAGCATGATGGTCACACTAGGTCATTGGGTATTAGATACTACAGTGATTGGCACTAGTTCTAGTGGGAGATTGTTAGTGAGAGCCCTAGAGCCAATCATGTGATGGTTGTTGTATGGACTCATTGTATCATATTTCATATATATATATAAAGGCATTTGATTATGGTTATTATACTTACTTGTATTGGTGCCAAATAACTAAGTGTAATAACGTCCTTGGTAGTAGGTTCATATCTATATCAATCGATTGGTTGAATCGATAGTGAGATGATATAGAGAACACTACTCTTAATTATTCCTAGTCAAGTATTAACATTCAGGGACAATGTTAATGCATAGAGACTAGCATGTAGGTCAACACGATGACTTGATCTCACAAGTCATGGATATGAGATATCAAGTTGACACATGAGTATGCATTGGAGAATGTATACTGAATGACCCACCATGAGAAAGTATCATGGATCGTTATATGAGTGTCATATACTTTCTCATGTGACTATTAGTATGACTATTAGTCCTTAGACCTGAAGTCACCATAGTTCCCTACATAAGGAGTTATGTACTTTGGTTTCGTCAAACGTCACCCGTAACTGGGTGGACTATAAAGGCGATTACTGGGTATGTAACAAATTATGCGGAGGGATGTGAGTGATGTAGATGGATCTATCCCTCCTATATGACGGGAGAGATATCATAGTCTTGATAGAGTGAGATCACTAAGTGCATGGTCATGCCCAAATAAGGCAATATGAGATATTGAGCTTATTTGATTATAGTGAGTCTACTTGGAGTTCAAGACACATAGATTGATTGGAGGATGACACGGTCTATGCTTCATAGAAGATCAATCTAGATATCGACGATAGAAGGACATTGTCACATATTATGAAAGTCATAATTAGTAGTCACATTGGTGATGTTGGATCTCAACATTCTTGTAACTTGGGTAGCAATGATGTGTTGCTAGATACCGCTCATTGCTTATGTTTCTAAGAGGTTAGAAGCATTGCCAACGTTACAAGAACCTATAGGGTCACACACAAAGAACAAATAGATGGAGAAAAAATGAAGTCAAGTTTGACTTGGCTAAATATGGAAAGTCCATAAAAGGCAAGTTTGACTTGACCCAAATCCAAATCAAGTTTGACTTGACTTGGTTCCACTTCAAGTTAGACTTGACATGGGAGAAGAAATGGAGTCAAGTTTGACTTGACTAAATATGGAAAGTCCATAAAAGGCAAGTTTGACTTGACCCAAATCCACCTCAAGTTAGACTTGACTTAATGCCACATCATGGTGATGAATTGGCATGGAGCCAACCATTGATGATGCTCCACATCATCAAGAGCATTAAGTGTGGATGCCACCTCATCAAGGAAGATTAATGGTCAAGTTTGACTTGACCAAAAAGGTCACCTCACCTTGACTTGACCAAGTGATAACTTGGCTTGGTATTTGACCAATGATGATGCTCCACATCATCTCCAAAGGTTGTAACCCCCCCATTTGAATTTGAATTCAAATTGAAAGGGGGTTATGGCCGGCCACTTAATGGCCATTAATGGCCATTATGTGGCCGGCCACAATGAGAGAACAAAACCAAGTTTTGGTTCCATTTTTCTCATGGTGTGTCTTCTCTTCTTCCTCCTCCAAGTGTTGGTACTCTTCTTCTTCTTCTCCTCTTGGCCGAACCCTTGAAAGGTGCTAGCACACCTAAAGGGTTTCCTCCATCCACTTTGTTCGCGTGGATACTTCTAGAGGGACGGCACTTGATGTCCTAGAGATTCGACATCCAAAAGGAGCGAGCGGGATTAAGCGGGGCACGCACCAAAGGTAAAATGGTTTATCCCTCTTTAGATCTAGGAGTAGATCGAGTTTTGAGCATGAAATGAATACGTGATTTTTGTTTCAGAATTTTTCTTCGCACGAGATCCATGGCTTTGGGTTCTCGGGGTTTCCGCGACGCGAAAAGGCGGTTTTCGCGGCCCGAAAAACCCAACACATGAAACCAAGGAATCCAATTAATCATCCAACCTTAGGCCTCTCCTCTCCCTCTCTCCTTCTCTCTCCTAGGGCACCCGGCGGCAAGAGAGGTGCTCCTCTCCTCTCTTCTCCTTTCCTTCCATCTTCTACACCCTTGGGTGGCCGGCGATCACAAAGACAAGGAAGAGACTCCTCTTCCTTTTGTGGTGCGGCGAGAAGAAGGAAGGTTTGAGGGGTGGCCGGATTAGGAAGAGAAGGAGGGCTCCTTGGTGGCCGGCGGCACCGCAAGCAAGAAGATAAGGGAGGAGCTTTGGCCGAGTAGGGTTGGTGAAGGAGAAGCTCTCTTCTTCTTCTTCTTCTTCTTCTTCTTCTTCTTCCTCTTCACCTCTTGGCCGGCGCATCCTTGGAGCAAGGAGGAGGGTCGGCGGCTTGAGGAAAGGGAAGAAGTGGCCGATGGCATCCCTTGACCTAGGGTTTTGGTTGGCGCAAGAAGAGGGTGATATTGGAAGGCCTTGGTGACTTTGGTTCTTGGTAGATCATCGCCCACACGATGTCTAAGAGGGGAGGGTCATACAATAGAAGATCGCGAGATAAAAGGAAAGGTATAACTTTCTCTTTGGCTCCTTTGATCTTATCATTTCATGTGGATTGATTAATTATTCTTGTTGTTAATTATTCGATAATTAATTGTGATAATTAATCATGTTGGACCTTGATTATAAACACAAAAACCAACGATCCACTCATCGTCTTTTCCACGAATAATTGGATAGGCGAGTTACAAGGCTTGAACATCAAGTTTGGCCAAGTTGTAACTCGAATCAATTAGTACGGAGACGAGACGGTCGTTTGGGAGAAAGGTCTCCATTCGGATTAAATTTTTTAATCTGTGGGCATAGAGAGGTTTTCCATGGATGACCCGGTATTCGCTTAGGAAGCCCGCCAAGCTATCCATCAGTACATGCATATATTTCATATATTATTTATTGCATTTGGACTAACCTCCATTGCAACTCAAGAAGTAGTAGCTTCTACGGCATGGTCGTGTCATTTGACATAGTCATGCTCCACGCACAGAATGTATCATGGAAAAGCTATGCCTCTCAGGCACAACCGTGCCAACTTTGAAGCAGCTCCAGCAACTCTAACTGCATGGGCGTGTCTTTTTAACACGACCGTGTATTTTATACATAGACTTTCATGGGGTGGTCATATCATTTGGCATGGCCATGCGTCTGAAAAAAAAATAAAGATGACATTGCCAATTTAGGCATGACCATGCAGAAGTTTAGCCGCACCCCAACAAGAATCACACTGAGGTTGTGTCATTTAACACGGTTGAGTGACATGATTAATTGTGATAAAACCAGAGGCAGTGTTTCTCAACCCACGGTTGTGCCTACTCACACCTACCCTCCTCTCCTTTCCTCTTCAAGTCTTCCTCCTTCCCTACTTTAATTAGATCCGTTTCTCCCTAGCTTCCCTCCTCTTCATTTCTTCTCAAAGCTCTCCAAAGAAGTTTTTTCTCCTTCTCCCAACTTCCCTCTTAGAGATTTCTCTCAAGAACTTCTTCTTGATCTAGATCCGAATTGGATCTAAGATCTTATTTCTTCCTCCAAGATCTCAAGCAAGGATATTCTCTTCCCTTGCTTTCTTCTCCACCTAAAGCAGCCACCAACTCTCCACATCTCAAATTCCCTTTTCTCAATCCTCTTCTCCTCCTCCAACCAATTACCCATCTTTGACTTGTGAATCTATACCATCCAAAATGTTGAAGAGATTTCGTAGGTGTAGTGGATCTAGTGGGGGAAATGATTCTGACATAGGCAAAGGAAAAGCCACCGACAAAAGAAAGCACCGGGCATACAATAAGGGTAATGAAAATTCTTATGGTATCATTTTTCGTAACGATAAACAAAAATTTATATTTGATAATCTTGTAAGTCATAAACTTATGTGTATCTGTTATCTTCATTATTATACTATGGAGATCTTATGAATTAAAGAAGATATTGATTAGATGATTAGTAACATAGGTTGGAATGATTTGTTGAGTCTCAATTATCCAACCTACTCCAGAATCACCATAGAATCTCTAAGCTCAATAGAGACCTATTTTACTTTGGATAGTGATGATGATGGGAAAATTAGTTTTCGTTTATTTAATCATGATTATGAGTGGTGTCTCTATGATTTTAATAATTGTTTTGGTTTTTCCATTGGGGGGTCTTGTAGGTTTGATTATTCCTTTAATAGTAATGCATTTTGGAATGAAATTATAGACATGGATGAATCCTATGACTCTTCTCATTCCAAGGCCTCATCTCTTCAAAACCTAGTTTTCTGCTACCTCCACCTCATTATGAGCAAGACCATTTTTGGTCATGGTGAGAGGGATGGTGTGAAGTGGAAAATATGGCTTTACTGCTTTTGAGCCATGTTGAATGAGGTCGACTTTGATTCAGGGTTCCATTTTGTTCATAACCTAGCAAGATTTAGTAGGGCATCTTCGGGGACAATTGTATTTGGCGTGTTAATTACACACATTGCTATTAACTTGGAGTGTGAGTTATTTGGGTTGGAAATTACGCATGGTAATTCCAAAATTGATCTTGACACTTGTTTGGTGACGAAGATGATCTGTCGGGAGGAGAAAGCATATGATTTTATCAAGACAAATTAATTCCCCCTTTTGTTACCTAATCCAGAACGTACTACAATCTAAAATCCTACCAACTAGATCATTAAAGACTTTGCACCCAAACATGCCCCCACTTCCATGGATAGACCAGAACCCTCTTCCTCGAGACCTCAGCCAGCTAGACACTCTTTTTCTTATGGTGATGTAGGTCCTTCTGGATTTGATTTTTATGACTTCCTTGTTGAAGCATGTTGCCCACAAACACCTATTAGATGGGCATATTGCTATGACTCAAGATCATTTCCAAGAGGTACGAGATCATTTTAGGAAGACAGATGATTTCTAGGACTATGTTTCTGATTTCTTTGATAATCAGTACAGGGAGTGGGCGAAGGAGGAGGAATTTTGAAGTTCTATGGATGTGACGTTCTTGGTTGGCTATGTCATTCAGACACAAACTTCAAGTGGTAAAGATTTCAAAATCAGGAGTCATGTGCCAAGTAGTGTTTGTCCCGTAGTCGGGAGTCAGGCATCGAGTAATGTGAGTCCCAGAGTTGGGTACCAAGTAACATTGGTCTCAGAGTTGGGTGCTAAATAGTGTTATGTTGGGTTTTTCGGGCTGCGAAAACCGCCTTTTCGCGTCGCGGAAACCCCGAGAACCCAAAGCCATGGATCTCGTGCGAAGAAAAATTCCGAAACAAAAATTCACGTATTCATTTCATGCTCAAAACTCGATCTACTCCTAGATCTAAAGAGGGATAAACCATTTTACCTTTGGTGCGTGCCCCGCTTAATCCCGCTCGCTCCTTTTGGATGTCGGATCTTTAGGACGTCAAGTGCCGTCCCTCTAGAAGTATCCACGCGAACAAAGTGGATGGAGGAAACCCTTTAGGTGTGCTAGCACCTTTCAAGGGTTCGGCCAAGAGGAGAAGAAGAAGAAGAGCTCCAACACTTGGAGGAGGAAGAAGAGAAGACACACCATCAGAAAAATGGAACAAAACCTTGTTTTTGTTCTCTCATTGTGGCCGGCCACATAATGGCCATTAATGGCCATTAAGTGACCTGCCATAACCCCCTTTCAATTTGAATTCAAATTCAAATGGGGGGATTACAACCTTTGGAGATGATGTGGAGCATCATCATTGGTCAAATACCAAGCCAAGTCATCACTTGGTCAAGTCAAGGTGAGGTGGCCTTTTGGTCAAGTCAAACTTACCTTTTATGGACTTTCCATATTTAGTCAAGTCAAACTTGACTCCATTTCTTCTCCCATGTCAAGTCTAACTTGAAGTGGAACCAAGTCAAGTCAAACTTGATTTGGATTTGGGTCAAGTCAAACTTGCCTTTTATGGACTTTCCATATTTAGTCAAGTCAAACTTGACTCCATTTCTTCTCCCATGTCAAGTCTAACTTGAAGTGGAACCAAGTCAAGTCAAACTTGATTTGGATTTGGGTCAAGTCAAACTTGCCTTTTATGGACTTTCCATATTTAGCCAAGTCAAACTTGACTCATTTTTCTCCATCTATTTGTTCTTTGCGTGTGACCCTATAGGTTCTTGTAACGTTGGCAATGCTTCTAACCTCTTAGAAACATAAGAATGAGCGGTATCTAGCAACACATCATTGCTACCCAAGTTACAAGAATGTTGAATCCAACATCACCAATGTGACTACTAATTATGACTTTCATAATATGTGACAATGTCCTTCTATCGTCGATATCTAGATTATCTTCTATGAAGCATAGACCGTGTCATCCTCCAATCAATCTATGTGTCTTGAACTCCAAGTAGACTCACTATAATCAAATAAGCTCAATATCTCATATTGCCTTATTTGGGCATGGCCATGCACTTAGTGATCTCACTCTATCAAGACTATGATATCTCTCCCGTCATATAGGAGGGATAGATCCCATCTACATCACTCACATCCCTCCGCATAATTTGTTACATACCCAGTAATCGCCTTTATAGTCCACCCAGTTACGGGTGACGTTTGACGAAACCAAAGTACATAACTCCTTATGTAGGGAACTATGGTGACTTCAGGTCTAAGGACTAATAGTCATACTAATAGTCACATGAGAAAGTATATGACACTCATATAACGATCCATGATACTTTCTCATGGTGGGTCATTCAGTATACATTCTCCAATGCATACTCATGTGTCAACTTGATATCTCATATCCATGACTTGTGAGATCAAGTCATCGTGTTGACCTACATGCTAGTCTCTATGCATTAACATTGTCCCTGAATGTTAATACTTGACTAGGAATAATTAAGAGTAGTGTTCTCTATATCATCTCACTATCGATTCAACCAATCGATTGATATAGATATGAACCTACTACCAAGGACGTTATTACACTTAGTTATTTGGCACCAATACAAGTAAGTATAATAACCATAATCAAATGCCTTTATATATATATATGAAATATGATACAATGAGTCCATACAACAACCATCACATGATTGGCTCTAGGGCTCTCACTAACAATCTCCCACTAGAACTAGTGACAATCACTGTAGTATCTAATACCCAATGACCTAGTGTGACCATCATGCTTGGTCTGTGCCAAAGCCTTGGTCAAGGGATCTGCAATGTTAGCCTCTGTGGGTACTCTGCATATCTTCACATCTCCTCGATCGATGATCTCTCGAATGAGATGGAAACGCCGTAGTATGTGTTTGGTCCGCTGGTGTGACCGAGGTTCCTTAGCCTGCGCAATAGCTCCATTGTTGTCACAATAGAGCTGTACTGGGTCGGCTATGCTAGGAACCACTTCAAGCTCAGTAATGAACTTGCGGATCCAAACTGCCTCCTTTGCTGCCTCAGATGCAGCAATGTACTCAGCTTCTGTTGTAGAATCAGCAACTGTATCCTGCTTTGAACTCTTCCAGCTGACAGCGCCACCATTTAAGCAAAACACGAACCCTGACTGCGATCTGTAGTCATCCTGGTCAGTTTGGAAGCTTGCATCACTGTAACCTTTTACAGTTAGCTCCTCTTCGCCTCCAAATATCAAGAAATATTCTTTAGTCCTTCTCAAGTACTTAAGAATATTCTTGACTGCTATCCAGTGACGTTCACCTGGATCTGACTGGTATCTGCTCGTCATGCTCAAAGCATACGAGACATCAGGACGAGTACATAACATGGCGTACATGATAGATCCTATGGCTGAGGCATAAGGGATCTTGCTCATGCGGTCTCTCTCCTCTCTAGAAGAGGGACCTTGAGTCTTCGAAAGACTCACGCCATGTGACACTGGCAGATTTCCCTTCTTGGAATTCTGCATGGCAAACCGTTGCAAAACGGTATCAATGTATGTACTCTGACTTAGGCCAAGCAATCTCTTAGATCTATCTCTATAGATCTTTATGCCTAGAATATAGGCTGCTTCACCTAAGTCTTTCATTGAGAAGGAATTCCCCAACCAAGTCTTCACAGACTGTAGTGAAGGAATGTCATTCCCAATGAGTAGTATGTCATCTACATACAAAACAAGGAAGACAACTGTGCTCCCACTAACCCTTTTGTAGACACAAGGTTCATCTTCATTCTTGATGAAACCAAACTGTTTGATTGCATCATCGAATCGAAGATTCCAGCTTCGAGAAGCTTGCTTTAGTCCATAAAGGGACTTATGCAGCTTGCATACTCTACCAGTATGCTTTGGATCTACAAAACCCTCAGGTTGTGTCATGTACACTTCCTCGAGGAGGTTTCCATTCAGAAACGCAGTTTTGACGTCCATCTGCCAGATCTCATAATCGTGGTATGCTGCAATAGCAAGCAAGATCCTAATGGACTTGAACATCGCGACTGGAGAAAAAGTTTCATCATAGTCAATACCATGAATTTGCTTGAAACCTTTAGCTACTAGTCTACCCTTATAGGTATGTACAAGTCCATCCATGTCAGTCTTTCTCTTAAAGACCCACTTACACCCAATGGGTTTGACCCCTTCAGGTGGATCAACCAAAGTCCATACTTGGTTGGTGTACATGGAATCCATCTCGGATCTCATGGCCTCTAGCCATTTCTCAGAATCTGGGCTCATCACAGCTTCCTGATAGGAGGTAGGCTCGTTCTCAACGAGCATAACGTCATCATGGTCAGACAAGAGAAATGAGTATCTCTCAGGCTGACGACGTACCCTATCAGACCTGCGAAGAGGTAGGTCTACATGAACAGGTTGTTGTTCCACAGCTTCTTGTGCAACAACCTCATCAACCACCACACTTTGTGGTTCCTGTTCAACTTCCATCAAGGCTTCAGTGCTATTGTCCATGTCTTGAACTTCTTCAAGACTGAACGTACTCCCACTAGTCTTTCTAGAAACAAAGTCCCTTTCTAGAAATACTCCAGTCTTAGCAACAAACACTTTGTGCTGACTAGGAATGTAGAAGTAGTATCCCTTCGTTTCCTTGGGATACCCTATGAAATAACACTTATCAGATTTGGGTCCCAGTTTGTCTGAGACTTGACGTCGTACGTAAGCCTCACAACCCCAAACCCTCATGAAAGATATCTTGGGACTCCTCCCTGTCCATATCGTATATGGTGTCTTCATGACAGCCTTTGATGGAACACGGTTTAGTGTGAACGCTGCCGTGTCTAGAGCATATCCCCAAAGGATATAGGAAGATCTGCGTGACTCATCATAGATCGTACCATATCTAATAAGGTACGATTCCTCCTTTCGGATACACCATTCCACTGTGGTGTTCCAGGGGGAGTGAGTTGGGATAGAATCCCACACTCAGCTAGGTAGTCACGAAACTCATGGCTCAAGTATTCTCCACCTCGATCTGATCGAAGTATCTTAATACTCTTGCCAAGTTGGTTTTGTACTTCATTTCTGAATTCTTTGAACTTTTCAAAGGATTCTGACTTATGTGTCATCAAATACACATAGCCATATCTACTGAAGTCATCAGTAAATGTGATGAAGTACCTGTAACCACCTCTGGCAGCGACATTGAAAGGGCCACATACATCACTATGTATGAGTCCTAACAAGTCTGTCGCTCTTTCGCTATGTCCACTAAAGGGAGTCTTAGTCATCTTGCCTAGAAGGCATGACTCGCATGTCTCATATGACTCAAAATCAAATGAGTCCAGCAAACCATCCTTATGGAGCTGGGACAAGCGACTCTCATTTATGTGGCCTAAGCGACAGTGCCAGAGATAGGTTGGGTTCAACTCATTTGATCTCAACCTCTTGGTATTCACGTTATAGATAGGGCTCTCTAAGTCTAGAATATAGAGGTCATTCATCAGATGTGCGCTACAATAGAACATATCCTTTAAATAAACAGAACAACATTTGTCCTTTATTATGAATGAAAAACCTTTGTTATCTAAACATGAAACTGAAATGATATTCTTTGTTAGTACAGGTACATAACAACAGTTATTCAATTCCAGTACAAGCCCAGAGGGTAGAGATAGAAAGTAAGTCCCTATAGCAACAGCAGCAACCCTTGCTCCATTGCCTACTCGTAGGTCCACCTCGCCCTTGGCCAATGCCCTGCTATTTCTCAGCGCCTGCACATTAGTACAAATGTGAGAAGCACACCCAGTATCTAATACCCATGATGTAGAAATAGAAAGGTTGACTTCTATAACATTTATACCTGAAGTAGAAGTCTCACTTCTCTTCTTCTTCAGATCTTCCAGGTATACCTTGCAGTTCCGCTTCCAATGCCCAGTCTTACCGCAGTGGAAGCAGGTAGCATCCTTAGCAACCCCACCTTTAGGTTTGAGTGTTGAAGAGCTGGCTTTGCCCTTGGTTTGGGTCTTACCCTTACCTTTGGGCTTCCACTTGCCCTTACCCTTGCCCTTTTGTACCATTAGGACGGTACTGGACTTGGCAGTGGTGAGATTAGGCTCAGCAGTTCTTAACATGTTGAGTATCTCGGGCAGTGGTTTGTCTAATTCGTTCATGTTGTAGTTCATGACGAATTGACGGTAACTCACCGGCAACGATTGCAGGATCAGATCGGTAGCCAGCTCTTGGCCCAAAGGGAACCCCAACCTCTCGAGGTTCTCGACGTACCCAATCATTTGGAGTGCGTGAGTTCCTACAGGGGTTCCCTCTTTCATCTTGCATGAAAAGAGGGCCTGAGTCACTTCAAACCTCTCATGCCTTGCCTGCCCTTGATATAGTTGCTTGAGATGGCCAATCATATCAAAAGCATTCATTTTCTCGTGTTGCTTCTGAAGCTCAGGAGACATACAGCATAGCATTAGGCATGACACGTCTAACGCGTCATCTAGATGCTTCTGATGAGCATCTCTAACACTACGAGCGGCAGAGGCTGGTGGTGCATCAGGAACTGCTTGCTCCAGAACGTACAGCTTACGTTCCTGCGTGAGGACTATCCTCAGATTCCTGTACCAGTCCAGGAAATTAGCTCCTAGGAGCTTGTCCTTCTCAAGAACAGATCGTAGAGAGAGAGTGTTCGTGTTTGACATGGTAATCTACAACATAAAATGCAGAAAATAAATATCCACCATTGTATCATATTTTATTTATCATTTAACTAGGCCTTTAATTAAATGATGCTCCCACTGAATTATAGGGCTTTGGTAGAATCGAGTCATAGATGTGGTAAAACCACACTACTAGATCCACACCAACTAACTATAATTCTCGTAGGTCAAGATCCACATCATACTACGCCTTGAGTTAGCTTTGGCTAAATCGCCCAAGACTTAGTATGATCGGTAGGTACTAATTACCAATTACATCTCTATGCAACTCTTGTTTATAGGATCAAGAATTAACATTTATGAATAATCTTGAGTTAGCTTTGGCTAAATCGCCCAAGACTATTGATAAATGCGATCTTGTCCTACCTTTCCAACTATTGGAGTATGCCTATAGTTAGGCTCGATCCAATTGAGCTAACTAGTTACTCAATCTAATTGAGCTCAATCTAACCCAAGCGTGATAGGCGGGACCAAGGTTGTCCCTCCGCATCCCACCACGATTAAATGCATTGCTCTGCTTTGGCAGATTCAACAATCGCATATGATCGTGGTAGTGATGGGTATCAAGGCTCGTTAGGCATATACGAGTTGATTTCGATTTAGATCTAATCTAATCGATGATGTGCATCGTATTTAGGCATTTATTAAATCTAATTTAACCTAAATGTGTATTAGGTGCACATCAAGATGTGGTTCCCACATTACATGTGCATCACATACACTCATGTATATTCTATTCTATACTAACATGCATCACATACATATAAGCAAAAATAAAATATACAAGAAAATTAAAGTGTGATTAGTCATGGCCCTACTAAGATCTTCTCAAGCCAATGAGAAGATCCTTTGGTCAACCTAGGGTCTAGGCAGCAGCTTCTCCAAGCTCCTCCTTCCAGAACCCCATGTGTTGTCGGCTTGCTTCCCACGAGTCCGTCTTCTCCAGAATTTCCTTCATCTTCAATTTTGTACATTACAAAATTTATACTCGAGTTACATTCGAGTCTTAAACTAATTTTAACAGAAATAATAAATAAAAGGCCGACACGCAGGTCGCAATCACAATACAACACACACAACACAAATAACGGCACGCAGGCCGTAATATGAATTACACACATATTTTAATCTAATTAAAATAGGGTCTTGGGCCATGACCATCACACTACTGTACATAATTCAAAATTATGTATTTTACAGAAATTTATCTAATTTTTCTATGTATTTTACGAATTTTATGAGTCACAACTCCACGGCGGTCCCGTTAAGCGGGTTTCGGGCACAATCACGTGACAAGGCCCCTTGCGGGGTTAGGGGCGGCGCCCCTACTCACGAAATTAATTTCGTGAGTGTCGTATCGCGATCTAACAGTGCCTAACCCGCTGTCCCAAAATCTATTTGGGCGAAACTTGCCGTTTCGGAGAAGTTTTTCTCGGTGGTCGAAGTGTACAAGTGCTTCGCACTCGTTGCTTCGCCTCTACGAGAAAAATACTCATAAAATCCTAAAAATTAGAAAAATTACAGAATCATAAACTACTCTAAATTTTGTATCCCATACAAAAATAAATAAATACGTGCTTCGCACGTGGCTCTGATACCACTGTTGGGTTTTTCGGGCCGCGAAAACCGCCTTTTCGCGTCGCGGAAACCCCGAGAACCCAAAGCCATGGATCTCGTGCGAAGAAAAATTCCGAAACAAAAATTCACGTATTCATTTCATGCTCAAAACTCGATCTACTCCTAGATCTAAAGAGGGATAAACCATTTTACCTTTGGTGCGTGCCCCGCTTAATCCCGCTCGCTCCTTTTGGATGTCGGATCTCTAGGACGTCAAGTGCCGTCCCTCTAGAAGTATCCACGCGAACAAAGTGGATGGAGGAAACCCTTTAGGTGTGCTAGCACCTTTCAAGGGTTCGGCCAAGAGGAGAAGAAGAAGAAGAGCTCCAACACTTGGAGGAGGAAGAAGAGAAGACACACCATTAGAAAAATGGAACAAAACCTTGTTTTGTTCTCTCATTGTGGCCGGCCACATAATGGCCATTAATGGCCATTAAGTGGCCGGCCATAATGGCCATTAATGGCCATTAAGTGGCCTGCCATAACCCCCTTTCAATTTGAATTCAAATTCAAATGGGGGGTTACAACCTTTGGAGATGATGTGGAGCATCATCATTGGTCAAATACCAAGCCAAGTCATCACTTGGTCAAGTCAAGGTGAGGTGGCCTTTTGGTCAAGTCAAACTTGCCTTTTATGGACTTTCCATATTTAGTCAAGTCAAACTTGACTCCATTTCTTCTCCCATGTCAAGTCTAACTTGAAGTGGAACCAAGTCAAGTCAAACTTGATTTGGATTTGGGTCAAGTCAAACTTGCCTTTTATGGACTTTCCATATTTAGTCAAGTCAAACTTGACTCCATTTCTTCTCCCATGTCAAGTCTAACTTGAAGTGGAACCAAGTCAAGTCAAACTTGATTTGGATTTGGGTCAAGTCAAACTTGCCTTTTATGGACTTTCCATATTTAGCCAAGTCAAACTTGACTTCATTTTTTCTCCATCTATTTGTTCTTTGCGTGTGACCCTATAGGTTCTTGTAACGTTGGCAATGCTTCTAACCTCTTAGAAACATAAGCAATGAGCGGTATCTAGCAACACATCATTGCTACCCAAGTTACAAGAATGTTGAGATCCAACATCACCAATGTGACTACTAATTATGACTTTCATAATATGTGACAATGTCCTTCTATCGTCGATATCTAGATTGATCTTCTATGAAGCATAGACCGTGTCATCCTCCAATCAATCTATGTGTCTTGAACTCCAAGTAGACTCACTATAATCAAATAAGCTCAATATCTCATATTGCCTTATTTGGGCATGGCCATGCACTTAGTGATCTCACTCTATCAAGACTATGATATCTCTCCCGTCATATAGGAGGGATAGATCCCATCTACATCACTCACATCCCTCCGCATAATTTGTTACATACCCAGTAATCGCCTTTATAGTCCACCCAGTTACGGGTGACGTTTGACGAAACCAAAGTACATAACTCCTTATGTAGGGAACTATGGTGACTTCAGGTCTAAGGACTAATAGTCATACTAATAGTCACATGAGAAAGTATATGACACTCATATAACGATCCATGATACTTTCTCATGGTGGGTCATTCAGTATACATTCTCCAATGCATACTCATGTGTCAACTTGATATCTCATATCCATGACTTGTGAGATCAAGTCATCGTGTTGACCTACATGCTAGTCTCTATGCATTAACATTGTCCCTGAATGTTAATACTTGACTAGGAATAATTAAGAGTAGTGTTCTCTATATCATCTCACTATCGATTCAACCAATCGATTGATATAGATATGAACCTACTACCAAGGACGTTATTACACTTAGTTATTTGGCACCAATACAAGTAAGTATAATAACCATAATCAAATGCCTTTATATATATATATGAAATATGATACAATGAGTCCATACAACAACCATCACATGATTGGCTCTAGGGCTCTCACTAACATATATGGCAGTTTTTATCAGCTCGCGAAGTTCGCTATTTGGATGAACCTATGACCGCTTATGAGGCGCCCCATAGCATCATAGGCGCCCTAGACAAGGCTATAAAAGGGGCTTCGACCCCTCAACTCAGTACACAACTTTAAAGATCATTTTGAGCCTTCTGACTGACGACAAAGCGCTAACGGCGAAGCTCTGCGACCAAGGAAACTCTGGGAGGAAGTGAGCGGCACTTCGGAGTTTCAGATCGGCCGAGTCTTCAACTTTTGTTTGGTTTGAATTTTACAATTCTGCACTTATCTTTCATATCTTTTGATTGTAATTTCTGCACTGTAAGACGGGTTTCTCTGCCTCCGAAAAGTCCGGAAAGGAGACCATTAGTGGACGGGCATTCCCGTGCTTAGGCTTTGGATGTACTGACCCTGGGGGGTTGGGAACCAAGTAAAAATCCCATGCGTAGTTTCGTTTATCGTTCATTTCTTTATTATCCGCTGATGCTACAACTAACTCTGATGTCCTAGCAACGAACTGACAAAGTTTTACGAAATTCAAGTTTTACGTCGATATTCACCCCCCCCCTTCTATCGACGTCACCGGTCCAACAAGATTTTGGTCTAACTAGTTTACGTTTTGGATCGGTACTTCGGCTAGGTCCACCAGACTAAACAGACCGAGTAGGGCACGCCTTACCCCACTTGACCTTATTAGAAAGGCTTCCCTAACGTACTATTATCTCACCTCCACCTAATACTAGGTTGTTCAAGTTTTAAGTAACTCTTTAGTCCTTAAACTAATCAATCCTAATTCTAAGCAAAAATAAATAAATAAATAACAACACACAATTAAAGCAAACAATTATCTAAGTAAGGTCACAATTGGAGTAATACTCCAGATTTTCAAAATCAGCAAGATTATGAATTAAATTTTCTAGCATATTGACCTTATATTTCAGGGTTTTATTTTCTTATTTCAATTTTCTGAGATTTGCCTTAACTACTTTATATGAATCAATCACATTATTCAAGGTAAATACTGGATTTTCAAATACTGTAAATTTACTTTTGTCGATTGTTTGTCCGACATTCTTGGGAGCACTTTTTATTGTAGACGGTGAAGACCAACTCTTACGAGTGGGACACTGGTCTTGGTAATGCCCTCTCTTCCTGCATTTATAACATACTATATAACTGTTAGATTTTAAATCTACAATGTTACCTTTTGATTTCTTTTTGGAGGTCTCCCCATTGATTCTAGCCATCTTTCTTTTGCTTGATTGTTTCTTCAGCATTTTGTAGTGGTTGCGAGCCAACCAGACCAGTTTCCGATGATCTCCTTCTTTGTCGTCAGATTCTGAGTCTGACTCAGACTCAAGTACTGGTTGAGGCCTCTTTTATAGTTCTCTTGGAGTTTTCCCTGAAATAGAAATTATGCATTCCTCGACTGTTATTGTATCAGTTTGATTATTTAATTATAATTCTAAAAATGATTCAAAATTGGTTACCGTTTCTGTCTCAGTCAATTCGTTTTCTGATCCGGAGTCAATTTTAAAGTCGGGTCCCAACTCTGTCTCGGCTGTTTGATCTTGAGCCAAGAATACAAAATAATTTACTTGATCTTTTTCTTCATCTGAGTCTTCTTGATGTAGATTGATCAATTTTCTCCAAATTTCTCTAGCACATTTGAATGGACCCACTAGTTTGAGTTGTTCCTTGGTTAGGCCACATTGTAGGATTGCAGTTGCCCTTGCATCGATCTCAATTTGGTTGAGGGTTTGTTCATCCAGTTTGTCCCACTCGATTGATAACTCATCTTTTACGGGAAAAGAGAATCCCATTTGGATGATTATCCATAAGTCCATGTGAGCCTTCAGAAGGGACTCCATTTGACTTCTCCAAAATAGAAGTTCTCGTCGGAGAATAGCGGTGGACGGGCATTGTTCCACTCTTAGTTGGCCATTTAGCTTAAACCTCGTACACAAAAGAAATAACAAAAATGTACCAAAACATGGTCTTGGATTAGTAGTGCGGGAGAGAGGGAAAAAAACTAGATCAAAAGATATTGCACGAATTTTGAGGTAAAATAATAAAACTTTATGATAAATTTTTTGAAAATGTTGGCTTTATCAATTCTGATTAATGATGAAAAAATAATAATTCAATGATGAAGAAAAAAATCTGCTCGAATTAAGGTAGCATGAATTTCGAGAAAAATATTAAAATAATAAAAGGTTTATGCCAAATTTTTAAAAATTGATCGTTATATCAATTCTGACTTATGGTGAAAAAATAAGAATTCAAAATTGAAATAAAAAGCGAAAAATCTATAAAAAAATCTCAGACTGGTGGTTGCACCAAGTTTGAGCCACTCGCTCTGATACCATTTGTTGAATCGGAGTAAATCGATAGGGGGGTGAATATCGATCGGAAAATTTTCGAACAATAAAGAGAAATATGCAGCGAAAATAGTAAAGCAAAGTCGCTAACACGGTTTGTTTTACTTGGTTCGGAGTCGCGGTCGGCTACTACTCCAAGGTGTTGGTGTCGGAAGCACCATATTGAACCTTGTTTTGATATTGGCAAAGGGTTCAAAGTTAAGTATTATTGGTGCTCTAACAATGTTACTCAAGTTGTGTAGAAAAAGTCCTAGGGACACTAGACACAAAGTCCTGGTTCTAAGAATTGGGCACTAAGTCTTGGCCGCGGGCTGGGCAACTAAGTCCTGCCATAGAGTTGGGCAGTAAGACCTGGCCGAGGGCTGGGCACCGAAGACCTGGTGAGTAAAGTTGGGTACTAAGACCTGGCCGACGGTTGGGCACCGAAGACCTGGTGAGTAAAGCTGGCACTGAGACCTGGTCGAGGACTGGGCACCGAAGACCTGGTGATCGATCTCGCTATGTAGGATGGCGATGATGATTTGGAGATGATCAGAGCACTCCAGAGGACCCTCCAAATAGCTGAGATGGATGGAAATGGCACACAAACGAGATCCAAGCAATCAATTCACAGATCTGACGAAACCCTCAATCATCTCTGTTTTTGGCCGAATTGGAGCTGTAATCTTCACGGAGAAACCTTCCCAATAATCTAGAACTGGATCTAAGATCGAAATCAATGTGGTGACGCCCTCAGATGAAGAAAACTTGAAGAAAAGCGGTAGAAAATTCGAAGGAAATGGAAACAGTAGCTAAGCTCGGCGAAGACGCGACATCGATCTGAGCAGAGGAAATCTGTTTATATGGTTTGAAAGTGGACGACCCAGATCAACTTAACTCCATCCAACGGTTGAATCTCGTCCGATCTGAACCAAAATTTGATGATGTTGATCAAGAGTCAGGATCTTCCTCCCAGTAGCTCAGATCTTCCAGATTTGTAATGGATGGCTCAGATCAACCTAATCTTTGAATGGACGATCTAGATCCCTCTGATCTTGATCCAACGGCTGAATGATCTCTGATTTGGATGTAACCTTCAGATCTTGATCCAAGTGCATGATTAACCTTAACCCCAACTTGGATTCATCTGATTTGCCCTGGATGATCCAAATCTGCTTATCTTTTGAATGGACGGCTCACAGTTCTCCAAAACTTGATCGCCTTGATCTGAGCCTGATCCTGACCAATCTTGACCTCGGTCCATGATCCTTTCAAAGCCTACAAACATAGATTCACAATTAAGTTCCAAAATCTCTCAAATGTATAAAGTTTTGCAATAAAGCCCAAAATAAAACTAATCTATAAAACTGAGGGCAAATTCAAGGTTAAGCATGTAAAATATTGGTCAAACATGGATTTTAGAGTCTGAAATAGTCAACAAAATAGTACTTATCATTGGTCCTTTCTCAAGTGCCAAAGATCTATGGAACAAGCTCATAGTGCTACACGAAGGCACTCGAGACTCCCGGATAGCAAAGAGGGATCTCTTCCTCAATCAACTCCAGAACCTTACCATGAAAGATTCTAAAACCGTGAGCGAGATCCATGGTAAATTCAAGGAAATCCTCAATGGCTTGCACTCGATCGATGAGAAGGTCGAGAATCGTGACCTTGTAAGGTATGTACTCAAGTCATTCCCTAGGAATGCCTTGTGATCATCCATGGTGGATGCCTACAAGGTATCCAAGGATCTTTCCATTGTAAAGTTAGACGATTTCTTTTGTGAAATGGAGCTACATGAGCTTGCTTAAAAATGCCCAAAAGAGAAGGGTATTGCTCTTGTGGCAGGGGACAAAGCAAAGAAGAAGAAAAAGAAGAAGGAGAAGGAGGAGGAGAGCACCCGTCACGTGGCTCTTATGGCATTGGAAGAGTCAAATGTAGAAAGTGGTGACGAATCAAGTGATCCTTCAACCGTGGCTTCATCATCTTCGGATGATGAAGAGGTAATCTCTCCCGAGCTAGATAAGTGTTATAGAACTATTGCTTGTTTAACTACTTTGCTTAAGAAATCTAAGAACAAGGTAAAGTCCTTAAAATTAGAAGTAGAACAACTGAGAACCTCCAAAGATAATGATATAGATGATTTACATGTTGAGGTACTTGAGGATGAGAACAAGGCCTTGAAGAGTGAAGTTGAAAAACTCAAGAATCTTCTTGGGAAATTTTCAAATAGCTCTAAGATCTTGGATATGATCCTCAACTCCCAAAGAGCGGTCTACAACAAGGCCGGTATAGGTTACCAACCTAAGAAACCTAGCTTTATGTCATTGATGTCTAGAACCCAATTTAGATCACCAAATGCTTGTAGCGTTCAAAGAGTTAGAAAGAAAATGACCAAGGCATGGGTGCTAAAAACTTGCATTGTAGGTGCATTAGGTCCCAAGGTGTGGGTACCTAAATCATCTATCTTTCGTATTGTGTAGGCATTGATTGAGGGGGAGCATCTATCAACATGGTTTGTTGATAATAGGTGCTCCAAACACATAGTCATTCCTAGTTAGGGATGTGCTTCTTATGATACCATTTCCTCCGCTTAATGGATATATATTTACTACCTATGGGGAATTGCTTTTCATCTCAAATTTAGGGGATTGGATTTACACCAGTGGAGCCATAAATCCTATACACAATATAGATATATGAAAAATCTTTTCATTTACTCTATTTATTGGTGCCTTTCAGTAATACTGGAAAAATTTTCTCATTTGTATTTGTTGTTGTGCACAATAGGATCATGATAAGTCATTCCTAATTGGTAGACAAACTTGGGACTATGAACTTGATACAAACTTGGGACTATGGATTATCCAATTTAACCCAATCTATGAATTATCAATAGAATTGAGAATTAGGTCTATGGTTAAGACAAACTTGGAACCATGAACTTGATACAAACTTGGGACTATGATAAGTAATACTGGCAAAATTTTCTCATTTGTATTTGTTGCCATGCACAATAGGATCATGATAAGTCATTCCTAATTGGTAGACAAACTTGGGACTATGAACTTGATACAAACTTGGGACTATGGATTATCCAATTTAACCCAATCTATTAATTATCAATAGAATTGAGAATTAGGTCTATGGTTAAGACAAACTTGGAACCATGAACTTGATACAAACTTGGGACTATGGATTAAATTGGATTATCAAAATAGATTTTGATTAAGGGACTCAAATCATGTTGTTAATGCAGTCTGACCTGGAACGTATCAGAGTTTCAGAAATTTTTTTAAAATCTGATCGGTCCACATACCAATCAGAAATATTTCTGTATCAAATATCAACGAACCTGATCGGTCCACAGACCGATCAGGAAACTCCCTGATGGGTCATGCAAATCGTTCAGGTCTTTTCCTGATCGGTTAAGGAGACCAATCAGGACTATGCGTCTGATGCAGTTTGGTGCCACACTGATATACCTGCATTACTTATTGTCATATTATGCATATACGTTTTTGCCATGTTGTATTTATGGTATATGCCTTTCATATGCAATTCAAAAATTATTCTTCGTTTTATTTTGGTTTTGGGGAGAGACCCTTGGTTTAAGGGGGAGATTTTTAAACTTAATAACCAGTCTACACCCTTTTCGGTGTTTGATAAGGGGGAGAGGATGGTTAATTAAGTTTAGGTTTTATTACGAATTTAACTATTGTAGGGGGAGGACTCTGATTCCCTTGCAATAATATACTTGACTTCTAATACCTAAACTTATATCGTTTTGTCAAACAACAACAAGGGGGCGATTATTGATGCAGTCTGACCTAATTGTTATTTTGGTGTTAACTCCGATTTAAGTTTAGTTGAGTAAGATCAGTTCGGATTAAGTGTCCTGACCGAATGCTGGGCAGATATCCCGGTGAGTGAAGCCGGGTCCTAGAAGGGAAGCTAGGTGAAGAAAATCCTAGTGAGTGAAGCTAGGTGAAAGATATCCTGGTGAGTGAAGCCGGGTCATAGCGAGGGAAGTTAGGTGAAGGAAATAGCAAGGGAAGCTAGGTGAAGGAAATCCTGGTGAGTGAAGTCGGGTCCTTGCAAGGGAAGCTTGGTGAAGGAAATCCTAGTGAGTGAAGCTAGGTTGGACTAAGTCCCGGTGAGTGAAGCTAGGCATGAAGTCTTGGTCTGGGGGACTGAGCATTAAGTGTACTGGTTAGAGAGAGCTCGGTAGCTCGTTCTCCGGACCAGACTGAGTCAGAGAAGGCAAGGGAGCCTGTTCTCTGGACTCATGGTCTAACTTAAGTTAGTCATGGTCAGGATTGGGCCATGAATTAATCAAGTAAGTTGGTTGGATCGGTCTGAGATCCGATCAGGGAGTTGGCATGAACTCTAGGATGTCTGATCGGTCTGTTGACCGATCCAGAAAGTTTTTGAGGAAACAGAAGGCTTTCTGAACGGTCTGGTGACCGATCAGAAAACATTCTGTGAGGTCACAGAATGTTGGTGATCGATCAGTGTGATCGGTCAAGGCTTTCTTGGACCGATTAGGAGGTAGCCTGATCAGTCCAGCCCCATGCTGATCGGTCAGCTGGACCGATCATCCACCTTGTTGATCGGTCAGGCTGACCGATCAGGCCATTGGCTGATCGGTTAGTGAGACCGATCAGGGCCTTGATTGCCTAACCCTGGAATTCACAGTAGGGTTGAGGATAGGTCTGGTGACCGATCCCCGATCTTTGATCGGTCAGTAAGACTGATCAGAACTTCACTAGATCGATCAGAATGGAGTCTGATTGGTCAGGAGTGTGTCTGATCAGTCAGGGTGACCGATCAGCGCCTCAGAACATTAATTCAAATGGTTGTTAGATTCCTGATTTGCTTTTGATTCGATTCTGATTTGCTTTGCTAATAACTCTGTGAGTGTGCAGATGATACACAGCTGTGGTGAAGCAAGAAGAAGAGTCTAGGGTGACTTTTATCTGTGCCTTTTTGTTTGATACGCATTTGTAGGTTTCAACGACGTCTGACCTGAAGCTGCAGCTGAAGAGGGTGACTTCAGTGAGCTCAGAAGGGGTCAGTGAGTCAGTAGGTGAAGATGTCGTGGGTCAGTGAGTGACGAAGCCTGTAAGTGTGGTGCAGAAGAAAAGCTTAAGAAGAAGCTGGCGGAAGAAGAGAGTGAGAGACAACTGTGAACAGAGCAAAGGGTTGTTGCTAAGTTGTGTTCTCTGCATTTCTTCTTCGTTGTTGATCTTTCTGTGCTTGTGCTTAAGGTTACATCTATTCTGTAAGTTTCTTCTCGAGTCTCCAGTGCTTAACTTGTTATTCTTTTGAGACGATTGTGGAGAGGTTACTCCACCGAGAAGGAGAAGATTTTAGCCGGAGTTGCTCCGGGGCTTGATCTGCCGACGATTAAGGGATCGCCCACCTCACGGGCACGCCAAGGAGTAGGGGCAAGTTATCCCCGAACCTTGTAAATCTTGGTGTTCATTTCTGTTTGTTTTTCTTTCTATCTGTTTTGTTTTTCCGCTGCTAATCTGAGTGCAAAAAGAAAAGAAGCAAGTTTTTGGTGGCTGGCTATTCACACCCCCCCTCTCTAGCCATCCCAGATCCAACATGGTTAACCATATTTGACTTTAGAAATTTACCTAATTATATTGATTAGGTTAGGAAGTAACGCGTTGTTACTTAAAATTTAATTAAATAGAAGTTGTGGTTAGGATTTATTTTAAATTTTAGTTATGTGTAGATTAACCATACTTATCCTACCAGCCTTCGATTTATCAGCCTCAACAGTCGATGGAAGCATCCAACACTTCAGCCTCTGCAGCCAGCTGCATGTTCAAACGATTCAATCGCAGCCTATTCAGATGATGAATCGGGGTACTAGAGAGGAGACACAGCGGGCTAATAGATCGATATTCTGTGACATCTATAGGAAAGAGTAGTAGAGTACTCACGTGTAAGCCACAACTTGTATCTGTGTCTCTACCATTCGGGAGGTATGGGATAGTTCCCACTTTAGTACTAGGTGTGTAGATCGGTTTCTACACTGGATGACTAGGTATTGACTACTTTAGTGTAGGTATGGTAGATAACTCATTTGATTCACGGTCATGGTCGAGGTTGATAATAGGAACGATTCGTTGACTTATTACAGGTACAACCTAGTAGCTCCGATTTTCGAGTTGGGAAGTTAGGGTTAAATATGTCAACAATTTATTGAGGATTAAGGGTTTCAACCTTTGAGGTGTGTAGTGATGGTTTTTACTCAGTATTTATACTGTATATGGGAGGTTAGTGCTTGCATGGTTTAATAGCGAAATTTGGAGGACCAAATTTTTATTAGTGGGAGAAAATATAAAATATAGTAATATATATATATTTATATATATATATATGTATATGTATATATATATATATATATTATAATCCATAAATAAGAGTTAAAATTGGAAATAATCTTATAGAAAATTTTTAGAAACAATTGTGAGGATAATTGGGCGCAAGATAGGTTAGTTACAAATTATTTAAGGAAAAGTTTAAATTTTAAAATTTGATATATATATATATATATATATACTGTAAATTGCCTTTAAATCCCCAATTGAATCTTAAACTTTATCCTCAATCCCTATGTCAGAAAAAGTTCATTTCCACTCCCTACATGCAAAGTTTCATTTGCTTCAGCTCCCTAATAAATATTGTTTTACCTAATTGCCCTGATTATTTTTAGGTACAAAAGTCCAAAATGAGGTTAGTTCCTCCTAAATTCAGTATTATATAATTAAAATATAGTATATTTTCTATCAAATTAAGTACCACACTTTTTATACGTACAAAAAGTCCAGGAAAAAGTATAATTCTTCCTAAATTCAGTATATTTCAATTAGAATTTAGTATATGTTCTATCAAATTGAGCATAATTTTTTTTCTACCGGACCAATTGATTAGGAGTTCATACTTAATTGCCCTTATTATTTTTAGTTACAAAAAGTCCAAAATGAGGAATAGTTCCTCCTAAATTCAGTATCATATAATTAAAATCTAGTATATTTTCTATCAAATTGTGTACCACACTTTTTATACGTGTAAAAAGTCCAAAAATAAGTATAATTCTTCCTAAATTCAGTATATTACAATTAAAATTTAGTATATGTTCTATCAAATTGAGCACAATTCTTTTTCTACTAGACCAATTGATTAGGAGTTTATACCAATTGATTAGCTTAGATGAATTAATTAGGTCATACTCAATTTGATAGAAAATATACTGAATTTTAATTAAATAATGGTGAATTTAGAAAGAATTATACTTGATTTCAGACTTTTTATACCTAAAATTAATTCAGTAAATCTGTAGTTGAAACACATGAAACATTGCATGTAAGGAGTGGAAACAAATTTTTTCTAACACAGGGACTGAGGAGAAAGTTGAGTTTGCTTGCAGGGAGTTTGCATGCAAAAGAAGTTCATTTCCATTCCCAACATGCAAAGTTTCATTCGCTTCAGCTATATATATATTTATTTATTTATCTACATAAATAAAACTACTCCTCTTTTATTTATATCTCTCCCCAATGCCCTAAATGCCGTCAAACCCGACCCCCTCTCTCCCGATCCACCTCTCCCATCTTCCCTTTGCGTCGCCACCCTCTTCATGGTCGGCACCGATCCGCCCTGTCCCACCCTCTTCTCGAGTTGTGGGCCACTGCCCCTTTTCTCTTGAGCCATCGTCCACACGAGCAGCTGAGGTCGACAACCACCGTCGTTGTTCCTTCCTCGCGCGCGCCGCATATCTCACCGTGGCGTTGCTACCCCGTTCCCTCGCCACGTTGCCTTCCTCTCGAGCTCCTCTCTCTTGATCACCAGTTGTCGACATCTCCAATCTCTCAACGCCATAACCGTCGGAGCACCCCTGATCCAGACCCCATCATGAGTCACCGACCTTGTGCCGCCTCTGTCTTCACCGGAGAAGAAGTCATTCGTCAGAGCTCACAAGGATACATTGTGGGTTGTGGTTTTCTCCTTGCGATCACGGATCTCGCCAGATCTAAGAAGGGGAGTCCTCGCCGCTGCAGCTCAGGTATGGTCTACTTGTGTTTAGTGTTCTTCTTAGATGAATTGATCATGGATTGAGGTAGATTAGAGAGGATGAACTAGTGTTTTACAGATTATAGGTTTTGGTAGAAGGTTATGTTGGATTGGGTTTTTGTTTTTGGCAGTAGTTCTTTTGGTCCTGTAAACATTGTCGTGAGCTACAAATGATGCTGGGAATTAATTCGATTTGTGTGGATGAGGTGGTAGCATAACCACATTGTAGACTTTGAGGGAGCTTTTGTTTGGATTAGGTTTGAAGTCTAACAAATTGATTATATTTGTACTTGTAGTGTATCCACATGAATGGGAAATTATTCACTTCATGTTATTAGTCTTGATATGATAGATTAAAATTGTGTGGTAGGTTTGGGTTATGTGTATTGATTGGTTAGGGATTGGCATGATTTGGATTAATTGGGGTTGATAGTAGAGTTAACACAAATTTTATTAGTGGATTGAATTAATTGAAGTTAATAATTAATTAAAATTAATTAATGATCGATCGATTATAATTTTCCCTAATTAGGCTTGGAAATTTGTTTAGCTAGTTAATATAGATAGCTAAACTGTATAATGATACGAATTTCTTAACATAGGAGTCTTTCTAACATATGACGTCAATTGGATACGAGTGTGTGGATGAGAGATTTACCTCTATGTGGTCTACATATTTGGGGCGAGTACTTCTTAGTTGATTCCTGTAGATTTGTTTAGCTTAAATGCATGGTTGTTTTATTATCTAAGTAGGCTGTTTTACCTTAAATCTATTTGTCTTATTTTTTTCCTGCTTGATACTTATTTTTGCTTAACCTTTGAGTAGTAATTCAAATTGTTCAGTTATACAATCTCATCTCTTGGCTTTTGATCTAAGAGTACCCTTGTACGCATGTACTGTAGAACTATCATTTGACCTATCTAGGGTTTGGTTGATATTAGATAAACCCTACATAGTAAATTAGTGCATGTTTATTTTCTTTGGTGTTATTTTTGTTTTCGTATCGTATTGATGCATGCTTTTGGTTTGATTGAGGTTGTGCATATTAATGACATGCATCATTGTATTGTTTACAGGCCACGACCACTAGCTCCCTTGTGGTTGAGATAGGTTATCGAGTATATTTTTCTATTATGCCACGCTCAGTTGGAGTTATGTGCAAACAGTTGATACTCCCCAGGTGTTTCAAGTCCCACAGGTACTTCGAGGTTTTTATAGCCACAAGTGCTTCGACTTTTCATTTAGGGTCACATATATTATGGTATATTTGCATAGCCACAGGTGCTTGGTACTTGTATCTTGTCTACTCAATTTATCCAATGTAGCGATGGTTGGTGTATGTATAGTACATGTCATGACATCATGCACATATTATACATTGTGTATTTACTTGTGTTTGTTGCACTTGTTTGAGTTATGGTTGTTGCATTTGATTTATATGCATATACGGTTATGATTTACATTTATTATATGATCTGGATTTGTTCGGCAGTATTAGTAGTTTATTGAGTTATTAGAGAGATTTCTGATCATACCCTACGGGTTTCATTGCTTCTCAGGTATGTTTTTATTTGTGCAGATGCATTTGTTTTATGATCTTTATTCCAGAGATTGTATACCTTTGATTGTATATACTTGTTTTATCCTTTTATATACTATGCATTTATCTATTCTTATACCTGCAATGTTCCACCCGGAACTCACCACCCCTCGTTCCTCTTTTTGTTTTCAGGTAGTTGATAGTCACATCTCGTGCCGCTAAGAGAAGATTCAACTACCAGTCCCCGCTTGGAGTAGTCCTTTCTGTTTTCGTACTCCCGTAGTAACCTTATTGTATTGGTATCGTTTTGGTTTTGTTATCATTTCGGATAGTATTTGATTTTTTTTGGTCGTGTATTTATTTACTTCCGCCAGATTTGGATTTACTACGTTTAGTTTATGGAGAGTTATTTATTATGTTTATCATTTATTATGCAAATTATTTAACTATGTGGATGTCAGCCCGAGTGTGGCTAAGTTTTATTTGTGTGGAGCTGTGTCTATGTATAAGTTTCAGATTATCCATTGTACAGAGAAAATGTTGGCCAATTTTTGAGCAAGCACGGGCCTCTGGGAGCATGACATCCTGTCATCGGAGACTCGTTGATACTTCCTATTGCTTTATATCCGATCAACTTTGGCATATTCTTGTTGCCGATATTCGATCAACTTTGACCTATCGGGACTTTCTCACCAAATGTCCGTTCAACTTTTAACCCTCTTGGACTTTCCTCCTGCCAACCTTTCCGTTGGACTTTTGATTATCAAGTGTTCGGTCCTCCTTAACCTAAACTTGGGCTTTCCTCTTCCCAACCGTCCCGTTGGACTTCTGATCATTAAGTGTTTGATCAACCTTTGACCAACTTAAACTTTTCTCTTGTGCTATGTGTTCTGTACTTTGTAAAGAACTTAGATTTCTCGTCTGTGTCAAGTGTTCAGTCCTCCGTGACCCACTTGGATTTTTCTCTTGTTAACTTCTCGTTGGCCTTCCGATCACCAAGTGTTCAGTCGTTGTTGATCCACTTGGACTTTTCTCTTGTTAACCTTCTCATTGGACTTCTAGCATCGTCAACTATTTGATCATCACAAATTGTCAAACATCGAAACTCAAGCTTGAGTCAACTCGAAACTTGGTCAACCTTGACCTGAGATTGATTACACCAACATGAAATGTATTGCGGGTCACCAACCCTTGTGGCAGTCCTAGAGGAGCCCCGAGGTGAGGGTTATCACCTTTTTGCTACAATCAATGATTTAAATCTAATAAATCAACTAAAAAGTGAATTATAAGCTAGTGTCCTTGTCCTTGGGGCGTAGCACAGATGGTGGACATATGATACGTAGTGTGTCTGGATCAAGCAGGGGTCGATCCTCAAGATGTCACTATCTATAATAGTCTCCATTATACGCCTTCTATTTATATACCTATCAAACTTTCGTCCCTATAATATAAGACCACTACAGGAAAATTGTTCATGCGACGATTTCATATTTTATTATAGCTAATGTCTTTAGAGTATAATAATGATATCTAGTAGCTATCCCAGGTGATAGGGTTAAAGAGCCTGGGGCAGGCCCGGTGGATGAAGAAGCGGCGTGGCATGGCACATCGGATCGAAGCGGACCGGGCCTCAGGACCCCCCTTCGGGGGACGCGCCCAGGAGGGTCAGCTAGAAGACTCCCCGAGATCCCCGAGGGGTGGGGCCCCGAGAGCACCTCGGGACTTGCAGCGCTCGCGCTCACCCGGGTCGTAAGACCCCGAGATCACCTCAGGAGGCGGAGCCCCAGTGATGACCGACCTCAAGTACTGACCCCCACCTTGTTTGCGGATAAGCATCCCCGTTATAAGGAGTCATCACGACCCTTAAATATCGCAATGGGTCGAGGCGTAATAACGGCGCAGTCCGTTTCAAAAACTATCCCGTAACCACCGAAAGAGGGGGCAACGTGGCTCAAATCGCGGAGACGTGGCACAGATCGAGGGAGCATGCCCAGTCTACCTCCATCGGTATAAAAGGTAGCTCAGCCCCTCCGGTAAGGGGGTTACGCACTGCCCTTACTTAGTACTTTTCTCCTTCTCAGTTGCCTTCATTCTCCATCAAAATCCTGACTTGAGCGTCGGAGTGGACTCCGCTGGACCCCTTCCGGCATGTCCCCTAACGCTCATGTTGATCTCACAGGGCTCGGAGTTCCTCCCCTCCACAACGACTTCCACGTGGGCAGACCTTCGGTGACTGGGCATCGCCGTCGATTCCTTCCGAAATAAATTTGGCGCCGTATGTGGGAATCTAGCAAAGCACCTGAAGGAGCACCGATGGTAGGACCAGAGGGACAAGCCCTTATCCTAACAAGAGAGGAACTCGATCGCCTGGTAGCCAATGCCATTAAAGAGGCGCTGGAGCAGCACCAAGTTGAACAGGCTACCTCGCAACAAGGGGATCCGGCGAGGGAGGAGAACCCCAGTGTCTCCGTCTCGCATTCACGGAGATCCGCCACCCCGGTGGGGCGACGGGACGAAGCAGCCTCGGGTCCCCAAAGAGAATCTCCCAGAGACATTGAAAAGGCCCACTCGGTGGCCTCCAGCGCCCAAAGGAAAGAAGAGGGACAGGGGAAGAGGGATGGACCCAAGACCTCCCATAAGGTTCCCTCCACACCTTTCTCGTCCGAGATTGTCGAGGACCCCATGCTAAAGCAGTTCCGTAGGCCGGTGATCCCCGATTATGATGGGAAGACTGATCCAGAAGTTCATGTCTACAAATTCGAGAATGATGCACTCCTGCACCAGTATACAGACGGTGTGAAGTATCAGGTGTTCTTAAACACCCTGTCCAGAGCAGCTCAGCGGTGGTTCCAGAGACTGCCACAAGGTTCCATCAACTCCATCACGGAGTTCAGGACAACCTTCCTTCACCATTTCGCGAGCAGCCGTCGCTACCAGAAGACGACACTTAATCTATTCGCCCTCACGCAAAAGCCTAAGGAACCACTCAAGGAGTACATCCAGAGGTTCAACCGGGTGGCGTAAGACGTGTCCAGTGCAACATCGGAGATACTCGTCAGAGCCTGCACCCAAGGACTCGCTGAAGGGGACTTCTTCCGATCCTTGGTAAGGAAGCCCCCCGCCAGTTTCGATGATTTGCTGGGACGCTCCGTCAAGCATGTCAGTGTGGAAGAAGTACAGTACGCCCGTCGCAAAGATCCAGTCGGAGCCCCCCCCCCTCCGGTGGCTCCCCGATCAGATAGGAGGGAGTCGCCGGCTTCAACTCGGGAAAAGACCTTCACCTTGGGAAGGACTAGTGGGCTGGTAGGCGGCGGTTGGTTGACATGGTAGACACCGAGCAGCCGGAACCATCACCAAGGTACTGTAGTTACCATGGCAGCTCAACACATTCCACTGAGGAGTGCCACGCCTTGAAGAAGAAGTTCGGAGAGGAGGCAGACACTAAACCTCGAAGAAAGTGAAATAAATCGGGGTATCGCAAAAGGTCGCCTAGACGAATCTTTTCTCCTCGGCGACAGCATGCCGAGGAAAATGAGGCCCGACATCGTTCTCGATCACGATCGCGAGGTAGGAGTCGGGGACTTGCACCCCGAAGATCTCTCTCCTCAGAAAGAGACCCCCAGAAGGGTAAGGCCCCCATGCGTGGTCCGCCATGAAGAGGGACGTGGCCCAGCATGTGAGTACTTGCCTGACTTGCCAGAGAGTGAAGGCAGAACACCAGCGACCCGGCGGAGTTCTACAGCCACTCCCGATTCCGGAGTGGAAATGGGAAGATGTTTCTATGGATTTCATTTCAGGACTTCCCAGGACTACAAATGGATATGACGCGATATGGGTAATTGTGGACAGGTTGACAAAGTCTGCTCACTTCCTAGCAGTCAAGATGACTTATTCGATTGAGCAACTAGCTCAAGTATATGCTAGGGAGATAATTAGACTCCATGGGGTTCCCAAGACTATCACCTCTGATAGGGATGGTCGCTTTACCTCACATTTTTGGGAATGCATCCAGAAGTCTCTTGGCACTAAACTGCGGTTCAGCACTGCTTTTCACCCTCAGACTGACGGGCAGACGGAGCGAGTGAATCAAGTATTGGAGGATATGTTGAGAGCTTGTGCCCTGGATTTCAAAGGAAGTTGGTGCCGATATCTATGTTTAGCAGAATTTGCTTACAATAATAGCTACCAAGCTACTATCGGAATGGCACCTTACGAAGCTTTGTATGGGAGGAGATGTAGGTCTCCAATCTGTTGGTATGAAGGTGGTGAAAAGAAGGCGATGGGGCTCATGACGGACCTCATCGACGACACCACCCGAGCGATACAGAACATTCGACGACGGATAGAAACTGCGCAGAGTCGGCAGAAGAGCTATGCAGATGTTTGGCGTCGGCCATTGGAATTCAATGTTGGAGATCTGGTATTCCTCAAAGTGGCTCCGATGAAAGGGGTGACAAGATTTGGGAGGAAAGGAAAACTGAGTCCACGATACGTGGGACCGTACATGATTCTGAAAAGAGTTGGCAAGGTGGCATACAAGCTAGAGCTGCCTCAGGAGATGGTAGCTATTCATAATGTGTTCCACGTGTCAATGCTGAAGAAGTGTGTTTCCAATATGGACCAAGTGATCGAGCAACAGACAGTGCAAGTTCAGGAGGACCTAAGTTATGAAAGCCGACCTATACAGATTTTGGATCAGGAAGTCAAGAATCTAAGGAACAAGGAGGTACCCTTAGTCAAGGTCCTATGGCAAAATCAACGGTTCGAGGAGGCTACTTGGGAACGCGAGGACGAGATGAGGCGCAAGTACCCGGAATTATTCTAAGTTCGAGGACGAACTTTCATGAGGTATGGGGGATTGTAATGACCCAAAAAATTATTTTAATATTTTCCTTAAAATATTGATCATGTCTAGATAATTTTTCGAGGAACATAGAGATATTAGTACGAACCCTAGGCTGGAGATCCATGATTTTCTCATTTAAATTGAGAAGTTAAGTATTAATGGGCCTTATATGGGCTTCAAAAATGGGTTTTAATTAGGTAGGAATTAATATAAATATAAAAGAATTGTAATTTGGAATTTTAGCATGATTATGGGAGAATTTTAGGGAATTTTCGAAAATAAGGAAAAAAAATGAAATAAAAAAAACAAAAAAAAATAAAGTGCATGCACCAAGGATTGAACCTTGGACTTAGTCTACAACCATGCATGCACTAACCAATTCACCTAGCAAGGGAGTGCTATGAGGGAATGAAGTAAATTCTTGTTAAGGTTAGAGGAAGTGAAGAGTCACATGAGAGAAGACACCATGTCTCTTCACTTACCCCTCTTCATGGTGCATAAATAAGAGATAACTTAACCATTAAGGTTCATTTCTCTTCTCCTCATCCACCAAGCCACATTTCTTCTCCTTCTTTCTCCTTCTAGCCGAACCCCATAAGAGGGGTTTTCTTTGGGAAAAAGTCCACAAGAAGTCCACTCCTTCAAGATCCAAGATTCTTGTTCAAGGTTACAAAGGCTAGAGGTGGTTAAAAAGCACAAAGGTCTTCATCCTTCTCCCAAACTTAAGGTCTAAAACCAAGATACCCTAAGGTAAGACTCCCTCACCTGTGGTATAATAGCTTTCTTGATGTATATCATAATATGAAGTGTGATTTGGGTTGATGATTGAGAAAACCATGGCTTGGACCCTTAGGGCATTCGACCACCATAGATGTTGGGTCCAAGATGATGTTAAAAAAAAATTCACAAATGCTTTCTAATGTTTTCTTATGATAAACATAGGTTAAGAGATGATTTGGAGAATTTTTAGGGTACCCTAGTACCCTTTAGGATTCGGCCAACCTTAGGAATCTATGGTTAGGGTTGGATTTAAACCTCCAAATATGTATTTTGTGTACCTTCATGATACAAGGGAGGTTGAGGGTGATTTATGAGAATTCTCACAAGGCTTGGAACCCTAAGGTTTCGGCCAAGAAGGTCCTAGGGCAAGGAGTTAGGGTTCATTGCAAGTATGGGTTCCAAGGGCTCCTATGGTATGGTATGGATGGTGTTAGATGGTTAATTGGAATTTTTTAATGAATTTTCCATGGACCCACAGCCCTTACATGTTTCGGCCAACCCTAGGAAGAAGGACTAGGAGTTAGGGTTAACCCTAAAGCATGAGTCCAAATAGCTTCCTATGGCTTCATAAGTGATGTATGGTCTTTTCCTTATCTTATGCTACCTTATGTGTCAATTGAATGATAGAACCCTCCTTACAAGTTTCGGCCAAGCAAGGTGATTAGGGTCTAGGAGGAGTTAGGGTTTCAAGAATGAAGGTTATGGCTTATTATGATATATAGGTTCAAGCATGTGGTAGAAATTATGTTACCTTTAACCCTAACCTTAGGTGTTACAGTTCATGGTAATATGTTTGTGTTAGATGCCATGCTTAGTAAGATTTATTCATGAATGTCTTATGTTCTATGTCATGCTCTTAGATAGTAAGTAGCATGTTTTTTTAGGAGTTCTACCCAGGCTTGCGATAGATATTATACTTATGTATGTGATGCCATACTCATCTTATGTATCATGATCATGCAAGTTAGATGAACTAGGAGAATGGTCTATGTAATTATGGCATGTTTTATGGATATAATGCAATGTTTATCTTATGTGTCATGATCATGCAAGCTCTATGAATTAGGAGGATGGTTTAGGTGAACATGTCATGATCCATGAATACAACGCAATGCTTACCTTATGTACTATGATTATGCAAGTACCAAGAACAAGAATGATGTTTTATGTAAGCATGTTATGTTTATGAATGACGACACGGTCGATGGTCGACGGTACGACGGTCGTGAGGACCGGTAAATGGGTCGGTAAACGGGCCGGGTCGTTACACATGTCATGTTTTATGAATGAAGATGCATGTCATGTTTTATGAATGAAGATGCATGTCATGTTTTATGAATGAAGATGTATGCCATGTTTTACGAATGATGAAGCATGTAAAGTATTTTACCTTAAGAATGGGCTTGTACCGGACCGAAGTATGGGTCCAAGGGATGGGCACCTTAAGAACGCCCCGGTTCTGGACTACCGACTATGCTGTCCACGGTTCTGGCATTACCGAAGCTGTGCAACAGGGATGGACACCTTAAGAACGCCCCGGTTCTGGGACTACCGACTATGCTGTCCTTACCCTAGTAGGTCGGGGTTCGCTACCTCGTATTTACTTAGGGATGCGCGCTTATGATGTATGAATGTGGTACAAGCCGGGGACCCCAATGATGTTATGATTATGTTTAAGTATTTAAAAGTATGATTTTAAAAGTAAGCATCCTTATGTATATGCATTTGACTCATGCATTCATTCATGCTATGCATTATGCCAAGATAATAATGTTAATTATGCTTTTATGTTTATATGTATGCCATGTACCATGCCATGATAATTATGCTTTTATGTTTATATGTATACCATGTATCATGCCATGATAATTATGCTTTTATGTTTATATGTATGTCATGTACCATGCCATGATAATTATGCTTTTATGTTTATATGTATGCCATGTATCATGTCATGCCATGATAATTATGCTTTTATGTTTATATGTATGCCGTGTATCATGCCATGTTAATTATGCTTTTATGTTTATATGTATGCCATGCGTAGATATTGTTAAGAATGGTTGAAGTCTTATGCTTATGATTCATGCCAAGCACCAAGTTATGTTAATGTTTTGTGTGCTTATGTTTAAGTGACGAATGGTTTTAGTGAGTAGGAAAGAGTCTTACTAAGCCTATGTGCTTATAGTCTTATTTCCTTGTACCGCAGATCAAGCAAGAGGACAATAGGGGGAAGCCGCAGGAGGGACAAGAATATGTGTGTGGTAGTGACTTGGCCAAGGAAGAGATACATTTACAAGTCTTATGCTAAAACTTTACGTTTGCTACTTATGTGTTTACGGAATGACTTAGGTGACTTTATGACATGATGTTCAGTATGATATGATGTTAAGTATGCTATGATGCTAAGTATGATGTTACTACGCTAAGTTCCATGTCACCATGTTAGGAAGGATAGATAGGTGCATGTATATGTAAAATTTAAGTATTCCGCTGTCTTACGATGTTCACATGCCCCTAAGTATGTTAGCGTAACGTCGCTTTAGGAAAAAAAAAAAAGCGGGCATTACAATTAATTTGAATCATTGTCAGACGTCTGATTTCGTTCTGAATCCTTTTTGATACTTGCTGATTTGTTTTTGATTTGCTATGCTAAGCTTCTACTGAGTGTGCATGTGACACAGGGATGACACAAACCAAGAAGGAGGGTCAATGGGCGACTTTCGCTTCAGTCAGGTTTGTTTGTTTTCCATTCGCAGGTTTCAACGGCTTCTGGCACGGCTGGCGACTGACAGAGGCTCAGCTGAAGAGGTCTTTAGTGGACTGAGCGCTCTGTGAAGGTCAGTGGGTTAGGCTGTGGTTCAGTGGGTGCTGACAAAGCTGGGCAATGAGCAGGAGGAAGTTTAAGAGGGAGAGGCCGGCGGTGCAGACACAACAACAAGAACGAGAAACAGAAAATGAGCAAAGGATCTTGCGGGGTTTGGCTGTGTGGTTGTTGTGTATTGTTTCTTCCTCCTTGAAGCTTCCTACTGCGTCTATTGTGTGTAAGCTTTCTCGAGTCTCTGTACTTAATCATATATTCTCTTGAGACTGTTGTGGAGAGGTTTCTCCACCGAGAAGGAGGCTGTGATATCTGGATTTTCAGGGCTTGATCTGTCGACGATCAAGGGATCACCCACTTCACGGGCACGCCAATGAATAGGGGCATGTTATCCCTGAACCTTGTAAACCCTTCCTGTTAGCGATTGGTTTGTCTTTTTATTTGGGTTTTGTTTCTATATTTCTTCCGCTCTAACCGTGATCGCAGAAAGTTCAAAGAGCCAAAAGTTTGTGTGTCTGGCTATATTCACCCCCCCCTCTCTAGTCATCCAAGGTCCAACAATCACCTCGGGAGGCGGAGCCCCAATGACGACCGACCTCAAGTCTGATCCCTCTCCTTGTTTGCAGATAAGCATCCCCGTTATAAACAGTCATCACTGCCCTTAAATATCGCAACGGGTCGAGGTGTAATAACGACGCAGACCATTTCAAAAGTTATCTCGTAACCGCCGAAAGAGGTGGGGGCAACGTGGCTCAAATCGCGGAGACGTGGCACAGATCGAGGGAGCATGCCCAGTCTACCTCCATCAGTATAAAAGGTAGCTCAACCCCTCCCGTAAGGGGGTTACGCACTGTCCTTACTTAGTACTTTTCTCCTTCTCAGTTGCCTTCATTCTCCATCATAATCTTGACTTGAGTGTCGGAGTGGACTCCACCGGACCCCTTCCGGCGTGTCTCCTACCGCTCGTGTTGATCTCGTAGGGCTCGGAGTTCATCCCCTCCGCAACGACTTCCACGTGGGCAGACCTCCGGTGACTAGACATCGGCGGCGATTCCTTCCGGAACACCAGGCATTCGCAATTCGATCCCCAACTATGACGTATTTGTAAGAATTTTTCCTCTAAATGGGGCACGAATCCTAGGATGTTGGACTTTTAGACCTTCTACTATAAGTATTTTTCAATTTATCTTAATAATCAGTGAAAAATTTTTATGAAATCAAATTAATCATCCGAGATAAAAAAAAACCTCCTTAATCAGAAAAGTCCTCTCACGGATGAAATACAATGATATAGCATTGACGCTCAAATAGATAATGACCACGAGCCACAGCAACCTATCGCAATATGTGTGGTCAAATGCTCTAATATAAAATTAAATTTAGAGTTTCGCTTTTTAGTATTCTATTTTCTTCATTTAGTATTCTTATTGCGTTTAATTTTTTCATCACAATTATTTAATTTTGAATTCACATGTTTTTAATGAGTCTGAATGATCAACCTAAGTTAATTTTAAATGTTAATTCATTTAGATATCACATTGGATCTACAGGTAAAGTTATAGAACATAAAGCTACAAGTACCAACATTTAGATATACCAAGAAAAGGAAGGATCAAACCAATATAAAGGCCGGTAACAATTAAAGAGTAATTCATGATATCTATTAATTATAAAACAACCATTCTCATCTTAATTATAAAAAAATATTAATAAAATCAGATAACGTTCTTATGAAAAATTTTCATCGATCATTAAAGTAAATCGAAAATATTTATGATGGATAATCCAGAAATTTAATATTTCACGATTATGATTCCTATTTTGAAAAAACAAATTCTATAAAATTCACTGTCATTAAGAATCTAATCGCGAGTATTTGCTATCATATTTTCAAGGATTATATATATATATATATATATATATATATATATATATATATATATATATATATATAATTCCATTAAAAAGGACATCTTTTAAATTATGCCCATAAAAAAATAATTAACGAGATTTTTTTTAACTTCGGACGATCGATCCGGCCCGACGAAAGTTTCCATCAGCCGCCAGGGTAAATCAGAAAGCGCTCACAGTGGGCGGTCTAGAACCCCAGCGTCCCAGAGTTCGCGCCTCATTTGGAGGAAAAATTTCTACAAATACGCCGTAGCTAGGGATCAAACCTCGGATATCATAAAAGTTCATATGGTTGTTACCACCAGATCCTTTCTTAGGGGGCGTTTGGTTTAGGGTAATATGGACTAGGGAATGGGAATGGATGGTAATCATTCCCATTGACATTGTTTGGTAAGTGTCAATGGGAATGAAAATAAGGGAATCATTCCCTCATTTTCATTCCCTACTCCCCCCTCATCAATCAAATTCCTCAATCATTCCTTCCTTTTCATATATCCAAAAAACTCCTTTTTTATTTTTTATTTTTCATTTTACTAATTCTTTTTATATTATCTCATTTTACTTTCTCTCTCTACATTTTAAAATTTCTCTCTACATATTTATTTTTCTCTCTCTCTACATTTTCTATTATTTTCTCTCTCTACCTTTCTGATCTCATTTTCTCTTTTTATATTTTCAATATTACTTTCTCTCTCTACCTCTCTTATTATAATTTATCTATTTTAATTTTTCACCTTTTTTTTTATATTTTCTATATTACTTTTTCTCTATATTTTCTATATCACTTTCTCTCTCTACCTTTCTCATCTCATTCTCTCTCTGTATATTTTGATAATCACTTTCTCTCTCTACCTCTCTTATCATAATTTATTTTTCATTATTTTTCATTTTTTCTATATATTTCATATATCACTTTCTCTCTCTCTACCCTCTCATCTCACTTTCTCTCTATATATTTTCAATATCACTTTCTCTCTCTACCTCTCTTATTATAATTTATCTATATTTATTTTTTACTTTTTCTCTATATTTTCTATATTACTTTCTCTCTCTGCATTTTCTATATCACTCTCTCTACCTCTCTCATCTCATTTTCTCTCTATATATATTTAATATTACTTTCTCTCTCTACCTCTTTTATCATAATTTATCTATATTTATTTTTTACTTTTCTCTATATCTTCTATCACTTTCTCTCTCTACATTTTCTATATCATTTTTTCTATCTCTCTCATCTCATTTTTTCTCTCTATATTTTTTTAAATGATTTCTCTCTCTATTTTTTATCACATCTATCTTATCTTATTTTTTCTCTCTACTTTTTTATCTTTATTTTCTCTATTATTGTATTTTCTCCTATTTTTTTCTTCTAATTTCTTTTTTTTACCTTACTTCTCATAATTTCTCTCTATATTTTTCTAATTTATCTCTCAACTCATTTTATTTCACTTTCTCTATTTTGTAATAATTCTATTATTTTAGGTAACTTTGAAATTTTTATGGATTCCCATTACTAAAGTTAAACTGAACCAAACATCATCAATGACAATAATTTTCATTCCAGGATTTGAACCAAACACTACCAATGGAATCATGATTCTCATTCCCATTGACCCCTCAATGAATCCTATTACCATTCCGATTAACAAATTTGAACCAAACGCCCCCTTAGTTTCTCTTAATGTTTGTAAAATCATGATACTAGATTGTAGGATCGATTCAGAATCGATTTTCGTAGTAGGATTTGAACAGGATGGATAGAATCGGATAGAATCGGACAGAATCGGATTGAATCAGACAAAATCGGAGTAGAATCGGAGCAGGATTGGTGAAAACTTTAAGAGGTTATAATTTTTTATTCGGATTGAACCACACCTATAATATATCAAATCAAAAGATGTATAATTAGTTTTAAGGTTGAATTCAAAAAATATTAGTTAAAATCTTCTCAGATACCTATAAGATTTTTATTTTTATTTTTAATTTTTTACCGAGTTAGTATTAAGGTTTTAAGATTATTTAAATATCTATTTAATTATTTTTTAGTTAATTTTTATCAATAATATTATGCTATATCATTTTTCTAAAATAATGAGTTTTTAGATATTTATTATTTAATAGATTGACAATTAAATTGGATTATCTTGTTATAATCAAATATTAAGATTGAACATGGTTATTATCATAATAGTGTTAATAAAAATTATATATTATTTCATTTTAAGGATTTTTTATTTGGATCGTACGATTTTATTATTCGATTTCGACCGATCGAATTCTGCTCCCAAATTGATCTGGTATAAGATCACGATTTATAATTCCCCCTTGCTGAGAGTAATACTTAGAAAATAATCGGATTTTAACTTCATGGCGTATGGTACGATTAGTGCTGGGGTGTCCTCCACAACAGAATGACTCATCATGGTTCGGACAAACACTGACCTGTGCCGCGTCCCAATTGAATTGTGTTGGCTCTATCTCTGTTTCTTTTTGAATTGGTGTTGGCTCTATCCCTGTTTCTTTTTGCATTGGCTTCGTACGACGGTCTTTGTGTTGGCTCTATCACTGTTTCTTTTTGAATTGGATTTCTATGACGGTCTTTGTGTTGACTCAATCTTTTTTTTTCTTTTTTCGTGATAGATAGTTTCGAAGTTCAATATTTCAGAATTCGCGCCCCATTTAAAAAAAATTCTACAAAATACGTTATAATTAGAGATCAAATTGTAAATACCTAAAATAGTAACTAGTTACCATATCATTGCATTATAGCCCTGGCTCTATCTCAATTTAATGTCATCTATCTCAATTTAATACCTTAATTTTATGCAGCAGAACCTCAGTCCAATGATAGCCAATCTCTCACGAGCACAAGGTTTACCTCTTCCGTGTTAATCCTGAGACGGATTGAGGAGAGTACTAGGGGCGAACGAATCGCCTTTGCCACCAATGATAGCCAATCTCTCCATAAATGTTCATATGTTTGTCAATTTGCAGCTAACTTATAGCAGAACCAACGGATCCTTTCTTAGTTTCCAGCAATTCTTAGAAAATGCTTATCTTTTATTTCCATTTTAATTCCATGGCGAGTACGATCGGTGCTGGATCGTCTCCTCCACAGCATCTCCAGCCCCGTCGCAGGTGCCTGCAGACCGGCAAAAGCAAACAATCCGGGTCGAAGAAGTCGTAGCCTGCGGCTCCATGCTGTTCATCTGCCTCAACTTCCTCCTTGCGGTCACCAAGAACCGGCTTTGGCACGCCGATTCCCCGATCGACAAACTGCACAAGTTCGTCCATGACCAGGTACTGGACCCGATGATGGACTTGGCCACCTTCTATCTGCTCACTTACCCCGACAAGGACATCTACCTCGTGTGAGGTGTGATCTTGATGATCGCCAATGTCAATCACACCTGCATCGCCAATGCCCGCACCCTTGCCGACTCCAAGTCCAGCTTGATGAGTCTCTTCTTCATTGGGCTGCTTAGCTACCAACTGATCGGGTATTCCCAGGACATCCAAAAATATGATGGCTTTTCCCACTTCGTCATCAACCTGTGGGCGATTTGGTCGTTGATCATCCTCAAGACGCTGGAGAAGTTCTTCAGCTTTTGGGCTGCCAAACGCGCGCACGGAGCAGATAGGACCAACTTCATCTCTGATTATATGATATTTGAGCATGAGCTGAGCACTGGAATTCCCGATCCCGCTACCATGCGAGGTTATAAATACATCGTCAGCGGAGAAGACAAAGTATCATTCAAGACAGAGATAGCTGATGACCGCCAGGTGCAAATCGTCATCGCAGCAGACCAGATCATGAGCGATGAAGTGTTGACGGTGGAGAGGGTGTGGAACTGCGAAGGTCAGCTGCTATTCAAAATGGATCCAGATGGGAAATTCAAGGACATATGTCTCTCCTTCGCCTTGATGAAGCTGCTGAAACGAAGGTTTTAGTCGTCATCAATTAATTAATTAGTTGGGCTACTATTAAACAATAATCTTAATTTATAACAACTAATACATTATTCATATCAGACTAATTTATTTGTAGCCTGCCGTTGATTCATCCTTTTTCACGTAGGTTTCTCGATTACCCTACTGAGGAACCAAACGAAGCATCCGAGAGCGAAGACCCTACAGAGCAACTAAACAAAATATCTGTGGAACTAAAGGGAGTATCCAATAGCAATCTCTCTACTGTACAACTAAGCGAAGTATTTGAGGAACTAATCGAAGTATGCGAGAGCGATCCCCCTACGGAGCAACGAAACGAAGTATCTGTGGAACCAAACGAAGTATCCAAGAACAGGGCATTGGTCTTACAGCTCCTTAAGTCGGAGGACAAGAACAGGGCCTTTCGGGTGATCACGACAGAGTTAAGGTTCTTACAAGACCTCTTCTTTTCCCAGTATCCCATTATTTTCGGTTGTGGATTTCCGTTCTTCAATTATCTTCTGTCTCTGTTGTTGTTGGGAGCCATTGGTTGGCTCGCCAAGACAGCCTATTCTGACACCCACAATCTGGGAGGCAACGATATTGATATTTATATCACTTTGTTTCTCGTAGTCATGATCATTATCATGGAGATCACTGAAACAGCCACTTGTTCTCCGACTGGAACAAAGTGACGTTATTGATCCACTACGTAAAGTTTCCATGGCTACACTTTTATCCACACGGCGCTTCAATTCTTGTGCTCGAGAAAGATCTTGCAACCTGAGCGCGGCAAGATCGGACAGTGCTCGCTCCTTGAACGGTACGGCGAGTACTTCTCAATCCGAGCTAAGCTGCCCAATATCATAGCAACCTGCGGCAATCGGATCATGAAATTCTGCCGTGCATCTGCCAAATTAACCGACGAGGCGAAGAGAATGATCTTGGTTCAGTTAAGCCGCCCAGGCCCCCTCTCCAACGGTGAATCGACACTACGTCGACATGGGATGGAAGAACTGGGCTGGACCTGCAAGCTTCCGGCCAGCGCGCAGACGATTCTGCTATGGCACATTGCACTTGGTACTGCCAAAAAAAGGGACAATCGCAACGGTCTTTTGGGTCGTCGGAAAAGGAAGTCGCCACCGCGCTATCGAATTATTGTGCGTACCTCGTTATCTTTGTTCCGGATTTGCTGCCCGATCCGGGCAACAAAGCAAAAAGAATTTTAGACAAGGTGGCGAGTGAGATCGACAATGAGGGGGCCAAAGATGAGAGGGAAATGTTGGAGATCATGAAGAAGCTTGAATCGAGAAACACGATACTGGGGATGGGTGCGGAGTTGGGGAAGACGTTGGTGGAATCCATCAGCGATGAGGACAAGAGATGGAAGTTGCTGGCGGAGTTCTGGGCAGAATACGTCCTCTACCTCGCACCGTCGGACAACGTTGAAGCTCACCGAGAAACCCTTGGTTCCGGAGGGGAGTTCATTACCCATCTGTGGGTTCTCTTGTATCATGCAGGTGTTCTTAAGCGTCCATAGACGGCTCCCAACGCCTACCCGTGATGCATCGGTACACTTGTGCTCTCACTCGATCCCATGACTTAGAAGAACATCCTAAATAGAGAAGGTACTTCAATTCATCACTGTTTTAATGCCATCTGTGTAGATGATATGACTGTGATGCAATTGTTGCTCTCTATGGAATATTTTAGACATTAAATTTTGCATCAAGAACCTCTCAAGTTGTAATATTTTCTTAACATTGAAGTTGCTTGTTCTACTAATGAAATGTTCATATCACCGACTTAAGCACCCAATTGACATTTTAGATGAAGCAAGCTTTCTTTGAGCCAAATCATTGTCAATTCCTGAAAATCTTAAACTCCTACTTATGATGGGCAACTAATAATGGATTCATCAACTTGATGATAATATTGAGGACGGATATTTAATTAGTACATAGGATATTACCATCATAAAGTCTAGAGGTCAAATTCTAATTATTAGTCAGGTTTCTGTACTCCTCCATCTAATTACTGCTCGGGCTAATAATCATCCGTGATTTATCTCCCCTCACAATACCTAAAGACGGGTTATAAGAGACGTCTAGGATGAGCGTTACCATCTTTTTGTCTCTATCTACGGGATAATAATATATTAAAAAATAAAATAAAATGATATTATAATAAAATAAAAATCAATTTAAATAAAAAATCATTAGATCGAGATAAAAATAATTAATTGGGTGATATCAAAATAGTTTTGTCGGTAAAATTGAAAGTTAAAAAACACAGATAGTAAACCGAAGTTATTAATTGGGTAATATTAAAAAAAGTATGTATGGATTTAATGTTATTTCATAATTCATATCACCCCTTGTTCATAATTTACATATATAATAATATAGTATTTCTATGTTGAAATTTAAAATTACAACTATCCTTTCTAAATTATTCTCATTTGTTATAATCAATCAAAATAAATTTTCAATTCTTATTTTTTGGTTAGTATAAAGGATCATCAATGATAAAATATCATATATAAATGTCACAAATTATATCGACAATTAGTAAGCATACTATGCATGTATGGACGTCATATTAGGAATTACCTAGCTTTTTTGATTTATTTGATAATCAAAATGTAGGATCCATCATAGAATTAGTAGATATAAACTGGATTTGAATGTGATTAATTCATTTAGGTATTATTAGGGTCTTAAAAAAAATTATACAACAAAAAACTATAAATGTCAATAATAAAAAGTTTCAAGGTCAAATAAATCTAAAGATCGATAACAATTAAAGAGTAATGGTGAATATCTATTTTAAAATTTTAAAATATTTTTTCCAATTTAATTCTCATATAAAATTTATATGATAATATAAAATAATATTAATTATTTATCCTCGATTGTTTTAATTATTGTAATTCATTTTATTATTTTAAATATTATTTTAATTTTATTTTCAAAAATAATTATACAAACATATATAATTTATTTTATTTATTTATTCTATATGAAAAATAAAAGATAAATATATCCCTTAACGCTAAATATAAATTTTGAACGTTGTTGGATACATCGAGAACTAAAGGAGAGGATGAATAATATCGATCGCTTTGTTGATATTTATTATAGCAAAAACTTTAAGTAATCACTAACATCTTCTTTTTTACTTGTATTCATCTCCTTAAAGTTACTAATTCAAGAGTTCACTCTTGTTACACTCACATATACTATGAATGTCTCCTTCTTAGAGACGAAAAAGCCTTGTATAGGCTCACAAAGAAATACAACAAGAAAAAAACGAATACAAGTAAAATCTTACAAGATTTATAACAACAAACTTTTTCCTATCTTACTTTCTTCTAGATTAAAATCGTCTCTAAATGTTTGCAACAACACTTTGCTACAAGAGCCCACAAGAAATAGCGACAATGGTGGAGAGAGAGTTCTAACTTCAATCTGCAACAAAACCCCCTTTTCTAGGATTTGTCCGACACCTTCAATCGATTCAGTTTTTCCCAATCGATTACCACGTCAGCATCTGAACTTAAACTTGCAGAAACAACTCATTTTCAAATCCTAATTGATTGGTTAGTCATATCAATCAATTCGGGAGCTTCTAATCGATTACCCAATTGATTCAAAAGCTTTTTGTTTTCGAGAAACAACAACCTAATCAATTAGCTTGGGTTGAATCGATTGGCCAATCGATTCTCCACCTAACTATTTTCTCGCGACAAACCCGACTCAATTTTCCCAATCGATTTGGGATGATGGAATTGATTGCCCAATTTATCCCGGCACCTTCTGTACTCTCGTAGCTTTAGTCTCCCAATTGATTGCCCAATCGATAGAGAATGACTTAATCGATTGCCCAATTAATTCCCAGTCTTTCTTTTTGTGAGAAACAACTCCCAATTTATCACCAAATCAATTGATGGAGAGTGTCAATTGATTGCCCAATCGATTGCTCGCGACCTAACTTGTCTAACATATGTCTAGGGTTCCTTGCCTAACCTTTGGTCAACCATAACCTGCAAGGGCTTCTTCACTATGTGTCCAGTCAACCTTTGACCAACTTGTACTTTTTCTTGCCTAGTTCCCAACTAGGACTTCTCTTGTGTCAAGTGTTTAGCTCCTCGCTAACCCACCTTGGTGTTAACCTAATTCCCAACTAAGTTTTCCTAGTCCCACTAGGACTTCCCTTATGTCAAGTGTTGAGCTCTCAATTAACCCACATTGGTTTTAATTTAGTTCTGAACTAGGTTTGCCTAATCCCACTAGGACTTCCCTTCTGTCAAGTATTTAACTCCCGGCTAACCCACCTTGGTCTTAACATAGTTTCCAATTATGTTTGCCTAGTCCCACTAGGATTTCTCTTTTGCCAAGTGTTTAGCTCCCAGTTAGCCCACTTTGGTCTTAACCTAGTTCCCAACTAGGTTTGCCTAATCCCACTAAAACATCCCTTCTGCCATGTTTTTAGCTTCCAGCTAACACACTTTGGTCTTAACCTAGTTCTCAACTGGGTTTGCCTAATCCCACTAGGACTCTAACTTCCTCTCATTATTTTCCAAATATCATTGTCAAGCATCGAAACTCAAGCTCGAGCCAATTTGAGCTTAGTAAAACTGGCCAGCCTTGATTCAAAGAAAATTACACCAACAATTTCTCTCTTTTTGATGTTTGATAATATGTTTAAGTTAGGCCAACCTTTTAGCCCAACTTTCATCTTCAATGAGAGTTTTTATCTTAAAATTTTCTCCCCTTTTGACACAAATCAAAAACTCCCCCCGAGAGTTAATTTCTTTAAGAGTACCCAATGAAAGTCACATACATTTCATTGTCTCCTCTGTAAGTACCTCGGAATAGTTTTGATATGGACAACCGAGTCAAGTTAGGTCATGTTGGTTTGATACCGTGTGTCCAAGTGTGCAAGAGCTTAGAAGCATAAGAAGTCAAACGGAAGATGCAGCAGACGAGAAGGATGACATAGGAGATGAGATGACAGGCTCAGTGCATCCGAGGGATGAAAAGACTGTGGAAGAGTACACTGGTGGACGAGAAGGACGTACATGACATCCAAGGGACAAGAATCCGGGGAGGAAACCCATTCAACGAGAAGGCCGGAGTTGGGTTCGAGTGAGCTCAACTCTGGATAGATAGAGAATCACTCAAAAGTAGTAGAAGACTAGTCAACTGGGGGTTGATCAGACTCCACCCATCCAAGATGCTCGGAGCTGTTTTGGGCGCTCGAGAATTGGGGCACTCGTGTTAACACGGGCACCTGGAGATGGAGGCGCCCGGGATGATACTGTAAGTACCCCATATTGATTTTGATGTGGTCAACTGATTTAAGTTAGGTCCTGGTATTTTTAATCCCTGTGTCTAAGTATATAAGAGCTTAAGAGCGCAGGAAGTTGAGCGAAAGACGCAGCGGTCGAGAATGATAGCACGGAAGGGAGCCGACAAGCTCGGTGCAACCGAGGGACATGGAGCTCTGTGGAAGTGTACACTGGTGGAGCGAGAAGGACGCACGCGGCATCCATGGGATGAGAAGTTAGAAGGAAGGTCACTCAAGGGGCGAAAGGCTGGAGTCAAGTTCAGGTGAGCCTAACTCTGGTTAGCTAGAAATCACCTAAGAAGACCGAAAGTCAGGCTGGAGTGTTAAATACCTAAAATTCGAGGGGCTAAAATTTTAGAAGTTCATAAAATTAAGGGCTCGGGGGTGAATAGCTGGAATAGGGAGGGGTTATTTGCAAAAAGATCTAAACCTTTAAGGGGGTGCTTGGTATAAATTTGGTAATGGGAATGGTAATGAGTTTGATTGAGGGGTGTATGAGTTTGGTGATAATCTAGTGGGGGGTGGGTTATGAAATCAAGGGTATCATATCCTTATTTTGATTCCGATTCTCGTATACCAAGTATCATCAATGGGAATGAAATCTATTTTATTCTCATTCCCATCTTCTAAACCCGCTTACCAAGCGCCCCCTAAATCTCTTTTCTTTTTCCCGTGTGGCAGGTTTCGACTATGCGTTTCTTTCCCCTTTTTCCCCTCTCGTGCGATCGAAGCTCCTCCGCCCGACTCCTCTCTGTAGGTGATCGACGAAACCCGCGGTGATCTCGTCCTTCTCCTTCCTCTTCTTTTTCTTCTTCGATTCTCAGTTGCCACTTCTTTCCACTGGCGCCGACGATTTCCTTCCTCTCTTCCCTTGCGGTTGGGGGCCAGACGATGAAGGGTGCCGGCAGATCTGCGCGTGTGGACTCTCCGGAGTTAGGCTAGGGTTTGTGGCCAACGATGCTTCCTTTGGTAAGTTCCATTCTCTTTTGGTTGTAGATCGCGATTTGTATTCGGCGATTCTATTGTGATCCGTGGTTTCTTTGTGGTCGATCCAGAGGAGGACTGACTTTTGCCCTAATTTCGGACGGGAGGTCTGCCGTAGACAAGGAGGACCACCAAAAGGAGCTGAGCTAATCGGATCTGGGCAGAGATCCTCCTGTCGGCATCCATTTGGGTAAGGAAATGGTTGATGATTCGATCTGTGGTTGTATTGGCTCTTATGATGCATTGCTTCTTTGATCTTGTGTTGGTACCATCGGTTGTTTGTTGCCGCGTGGAGTTTTTGATCAGTTGGTAGATCTGATTTAGGCTGATTTTGTCGGTACTGGTGGATATGTGGATTGATGCGATCAGGTAAGGGTTGATTTCTGTTGTTCTTGGTTGCTTTGTTTAGGATTCATCTCTGGGGTTGTGTTATCTTGTGATCGAATGAGTCCCTGTATAGGTTTTTGATTGTTCTGTAGCTGGGATATTGATGAATGATGATACGTTCTGGTTTTGTTTGGCTCGTTACTGATCTATTCTTGTTTGGTTTGGTGTTCGATCAGATGTTGCGTTGGGAATTTGACTCTGTTTGTCTTTGGTCAGATTACTTTGGATTAGGTTGTGTTGAGTTGGATTTGTTGTTTCCATTATTGGAGGATGATCTGTGTTCTTGTGTGGGCGGGTGATGGATTTTTTGTATTTGAGTCTGTTGTGTTACTTTTGTTGTCGTGAGTTGCGTGGCTGTAGTTGATATTTTGGTTTGGTAGTTGAGTTGTTAATTGGGAAGGTGTAAAGTTGTAATTGATTAGCTACTTTTACTTAGATCACTAAGGGTGATGTATTTGATACAGGACACTGACTTGATTAATTCCTTACAGATTTTGGACGGGAGGTTCTCTTCGCGTACAAGCACCTACTCAGAGGCGGGTACTTCTGACTTATCTATTTTAGATATTGTCACATATTCTATGCATAGTTAGTTATGGATAGCAGTAGAGTTCTACTTATTTCTTGCTTCCATATTTCTACACTTGATATTAGCTGTATGTGTAGACGATAAATTTATTTCTATACTGCTTTGAGGTTGGACCTCTTTACTCTTTATTGTCGCATGTGATGTATACTCTGATTAGAGATAGGATACCTTATACCCAGCACTAGAGTTAGGATATGATGCATACCGGCTATTTGGACATCTGCATATCATGCTGATGATTGGTAGACTAGTTAGGTAGGTGTGGTGTATGATATGACCATGCTTCGTTCTTGCATGCGCACGGGCTGGTAGCATAGAGCGCCCAGTCATGTGGTTGAGACACGTCATCTATTATGACGGTCATGATCTGCACACATTGTTATACGCGAGTAGTGGCTATCGGAGGGTGCTCACAGTTGCCCTTTCGAGACTCTGCACGGTCACTCCTGAGGAGTGAGTCCGGTGCATTGTAGCAGTCAGGGACCCTTCTGGGTGTGGGCAGTAGTTTATCGTATCCCAGCTCGATCACTCATAAGTAGTGTTGCTGGAGCATGGTAGCAGACACTAGTGATATGCGGTGATCATGATCTGTACACATTGTTACTAGTGAGTAGTAACTATTGGAGGGTGTGTATAGTTGCCCTTTCGAGACTCTGCACGGTCACTCCTGAGGAGTGAGTCCGGTGCATCGTAGCAGTTAGGGACCCCTCCGGGTGTGTGCAGTTGTTCTGTCGTGTCTCCGCCCGGTCTCTCATGGGTAGTGATGCTGGTGCGTGGTAGCAGGCAGAGTTGGTATAAATATCTGTTGGCTTTCCCTTTCCGGCTTTGAGTACATGTCATGATGGGTTGTGTGACCCACGAGCAGTTGGCTCTTCTCGTGCCTGGCGTTAGGGTTATGATTGTTGGAGCAGTTGGCTCCCTGACATCCTGTCCACTCAGCTACCCAATGTAGGTGTAGCTGGAGTGCGTACATACATCATGTGCACATGATGCATCATTGCATTACTGGTTGTTGTTTGCATTATTGTGTTTGCTCGTATTTGCTATATCTGGTTATAGTATATGTGTTTGATCTGCACCTTCAGGAGGTATGTGTACATAGGGTCTGGTGACCTTATCTTACCCGTGTGATATTTGGACCGTTACATCTTCAGGTTTGTATGGCTCTGGTGACCCTACTTTACTTATGTGATAATTGGATTTTCACATCTTCAGGTTGGCTCTGTTATGTATCCTCTATTCAGTATTCTGGTTTTAGCATTTCCTACTGTTGTTACTGTTACTGTTGCCAGTTTAACTCTTACTGCTAGTATAGCTTACTATGCATACCAGATAGATGTATTCGCTGAGTTCTTGGACTCACACCGTCAGCCTTATTTTTCATTTCAGGTTCATCGTCTGGAGTGCCCGGCAGCCTGTCCCAGTCCCTCTATTTCGGAAGCGACTCGTGTCTTGGTTTCTGTTGTATTATAGTATTTTTCATTTGCTTTCGCTGTGTCAATTTATGTGGTGTTGTTTTTGTACGGCAGTATAGTTGTACTTTTGTGTACCATGGAGGTCTTTGTTTCATTTTGTTTTATCGTAAGTCGTACCGGTACGCAGTTTTTATCGTCGTTTTCGTTTTTCTTGTTATACAATCGTTTGTTCCAGCCCTATAGGTTGCGGTACAAGCAGACTGAGGTAGTCGTGGTGGTTAGGTTTTCGGATTGTCCACCGGGGCGAGAGAGTAGCCGTCCGGTCGGTATCGGACGAGCGACTCCTCGGTGTTGAGGCAATCTAAGGTCCGGAGTGACCTTGTGTTTTGGTGTTTGGTCAAAGGGTTTAAGTTAGGTTTTCCCTTGTGTACTAATATGTGTATGTGAGTGTGTAGGGTGTACAGGTTTACACATATTGATTTGGCTGGACGGCTTCGGTATGGTGAAGGGTTGCATGGAGACAAGCTGGAGGCTTGTGTGCATCCGAGGGACGAGGGCCGAAGATGAAGAGGACGCGAAGGCAATAGTCAAGGCTGCTGGTAAAGAGTCAGCTAAGGCAAGGGACAAGAGCCGAGGGAAGATGACTCCAAGGGCAAGCTGAGAAGTGGACTTCAAAGGGCACACGTGAAGGGTGGCATGGAGGCAGGTCGAGGACTTGCGTGCGCATCCGAGGGACGATAGCCGGTGGAAGAGGACTTCAAGGAGCAAGCTAAGGGAGAATGCTTGAAGGCACATGTCGACGAGGGTAAAGAGAGTGAGGAAGAGTGTTTGTAGAGGCTGGGCAGTCGACTGGTGTTATAACAGTCGACTGCCAGCGCAAACAGAAACTCATAGTAGGTTCTGGACCCTGGGCCAGTCAACTTCCATTTTGGCAGTCGACTGGTAGCGGCTGGTGAGCTGGCAGAATTCGAACGTTGGGGCTGTCAACGGTCGAATTTGGCTGGTACCAGTCGACTGCCCTGAGGGCAGTCGACTGGTAGCGAAAAATCAGCCCCGAGTCATATTTAAAGAGGACGTCGTGATGACTGAGTTTCTTGACGAAACTCGTTTGGGTAAAGCGTGTTAGTAGTCTTTTGTGCCCAGATCGTGTCCAAGGTATTGTGGCGAGGTTTCTCCACCCATAAGGAGCGACGAGGGTTAGCCAGAGGTTATCCGGGGAGTGATCCACCGACAGATTCTTGGATTAGTCATCCGGCCGGGGTGGATACCAAGTAAATAGGTTTGTTAGCAGTGATTTTTTCGTTGTTATTGTTTATTATTATTGTTTCCGCTGCGTATACTAACAACGTAGGAAGAACAAGTCAAAGAAACGCTATTCACCCCCTCTAGCGTACGGAATCGATCCTAACAATTGGTATCAGAGCAAGGACCGCTCTTGATCGGACTAACCGCTGAGGGAGCACACGCTAGAGGAAGAAATCATGGAAGACAAGTTCGGGGATAAGATTTATACTCCACCGGCCTACGACCATGAAGATTTCGGGTATTGGAAGACAAGGATGGAGACATGGCTTGACATGGATTGGGAGTGTAGGATGATCATTGAAGAGTCATTCGAAGTTCCAAAGGACAAACACGGAAAGAAGCTTCGTCCTAGATATTGGAACAAAGAGCAACAAGATCAATTTCGGGCAAATAAGAAGGTAATTGATATATTGGTAAATCTTTTGCCTAATAATGTGTTGAGTTGTGTAGGTGAATATAAAGATGCATGTGATTTATGGAAAAAGATAGAAGAAATCCATAAAAATCTTACACAAGTTCAAGAGCCCGAGGAGATAAGTCAAATGGCTTAAGAAGAAGAAAAAGGACAAGAATTATCAACATCATCAAGTGAGGCGGAAGAATTGAGTGAAAGATCATCCACCTCATCAAGAGAGAAAGATGAAGTGTCAACTTCAAGAATTGAGGGGGAGGAGAGACCCTCAACCATGCCGGAACAAGAGGAAGCATCCACTTCATCCAAAGTTGAAGAAGAAGTCAACCTAACCTCCACCTCCACCAAAGCCAAGAAGAAGGAACACATCATGTGCTTTGGGTGTAATGAAAAGGGACACTACAAGGATAAGTATCCAAATGGTAAGAAAAAGGAGGTAACCCCTAAACAAATTTCAATTCTTTTTAAATCTAACATGGGGTGTAGGAATGGAGAAACCCAAGAGAAGAAAAAGAAGATTAGATGCTTCACGTGTGGTGAGCTAGGTCACTACCACACGAAGTGCCCAAAGAGTGGAGATTTGAAGAAAATGGAGCACTTGAGGAGATGGGAGAAAGAAGAAAGGAGGAAGCAAAGATCACATCAAGGGGGAACATCAAGGGTAAGGGAGGTAATTCCTAACTCTAAGGTAAAAAGCAATTCAATTTCAAGTTCCTCTATGCATGATAAAAATAGAATTAGTCATTCATCCATGCATGCTAGAAACCATGAGAATTGTTTGCTTGTACACAATCATGGATTCAAATATCATGATAGGACTAGGAATAACAAGGTAGATCAAAACATTAACAAAAGCATGCATCATGATAGACCTAATACTTTTGTATCCAAGGATCATGTCACTAAGCCCAAGAAGGGAAGGAATGCGCATAGAAAGGAGGGTAGGTCTAGTAATGTCCAAAGTGGACATATGGATTCTAGGTTTAGGAACCTAGAAAGGGAAAATCAAGTTTTAAGGGAAAAGCTTGATAGGTTAGAGAAAACCCTAGAGAGATTCACTATTGGATCTAAGGGTTTAGATATGGTGTTGGGTGGCTTAAACCGCACCAATGATAGATCAGGGTTGGGATACCGATCTAAGAACTCCCATGCCAAGGGGAAGAAATATGCTAGGGTAGCATATGATTATGGCAAGAAGGGGGAGTCCAAAAATGGCAAGGAGATGCCATTTAAAGGAAAAAGAAATGACTTAACTAAGGACAAGGTGTCTAAGGTTAAGAGGGTTGTGTTTATAGGTCAAGAGTCATCGGAGGTATACCGGTGTGTCCTAGTTGTGGTTGAGTCACCAAGGGAGATGGCTAGGGCTAAGAGCTCAAGGGGGAGCTCTAGGAGCCTTTGGGATATATGGTGATTGGACCTTGGGAGGATGTGCTCCTAGAGGTCTAGATGGATCATAGAGTGTGCCAAAAGAATTGAAGACGGACTTGAATCTCAATTCTTGGGTTTTGGCACGATGTTTTTGAGTTTCATGCATAGAAATATTACATTGGGGTCATATTGCATGAAAATTAGTTTTTGGTGTGTAATTGCCATGTAAATCAATGCTAGGGACGCATTGTGGGTTGGCATGGGCAAAGACATCAAGAGGAAACCAAAACTAGGACTTTAGGTCAAGATTTGATTGAAGTTTTTAACTAGTTTTGGGTTTTGTGTCAAACTTGGGAATGGTGATAGATACATTTTGGAATGTATTTTTCCCAAGTAGATATGGGTACCACAAACCTCTCCACAAAATTTGGAAATTTTTGGAGATTTGTGGAATTTTTGACGCATTTCTGAATTTCGTCAGAAATGCTGAAATTTCATACTTTCAGAGTATCAGTCGACTGCCATTTTGGCAGTCGACTGGTCAGGGCTGATTTTTGTATCAGCATCTGGGTTGGTGTCCAAATGATGCAAAATAAGTGTATGAGGGGCTAGTACACATTGTTTATGGTCATCGGGGATTAAAAGAACCGATAATTGGGATATTGTTGGGTTCTTTTTGATGTTAGGCAAAGGGGGAGAAGTGTTGGGTTTAAGTTGGGAAACCAAACACACTTTTGCTAAAAACCCTAGGTTTAGGGGTTGCTCCATTTTTGGCGTAAGGGGAACCTTGGAGAGGTTCTTAAAAAGCCTTTGTAAGTCCAATGTAGGGGGAACTTAGGAGAAGCTTTAAAAAGCCCGGTTTGGTGAAAATTCCTAACTTGGAGGGTTAGGTGTGGGATGTCTTGGGATAGGATCCATGTATGCATTGCATATGTATTTATTTAGCATTGTTTTTGCTATTCTTTATTACTATTTGTTTCCCTAACTTAAACGTATTGCCAAACATCAAAAAGGGGGAGATTGTTGAGGCAATCTAAGGTCCGGAGTGACCTTGTGTTTTGATGTTTGAGCAAAGGGTTTAAGTTAGATTTTCCCTTGTGTACTAATATGTGTATGTGAGTGTACAGGGTGTACAGGTTTACACATATTGATTTGGCTGGACGACTTCGGTATGGTGAAGGGTTGCATGGAGACAAGATGGAGGCTTGTGTGCATCCGAGGGACGAGGGCCGAAGATGAAGAGGGCGCGAAGGCAATAGTCAAGGCTGCTGGTAAAGAGTCAGCTAAGGCAAGGGACAAGAGCCGAGGGAAGATGACTCCAAGGGCAAGCTGAGAAGTGGACTTCAAAGGGCACACGTGAAGGGTGGCATGGAGGCAGGTCGAGGACTTGCGTGCGCATCCGAGGGATGATAGCCGGTGGAAGAGGACTTCAAGGAGCAAGCCAAGGGAGAATGCTTGAAGGCACATGTCGACGAGGGTAAAGAGAGTGAGGAAGAGTGTTTGTAGAGGCTGGGCAGTCGACTGGTGTTATAACAGTCGACTACCAGCGCAAACAGAAACTCACAGTAGGTTCTGGACCCTGGGCCAGTCGACTGCCATTTTGGCAGTCGACTGGTAGCGGCTGGTGAGCTGGCAGAATTCGAACGTTGGGGCTGTCAACGGTCGAATTTGGCTGGCACCAGTCGACTGCCCTCAGGGCAGTCGACTGGTAGCGAGAAATCAGCCCCGAGTCCTATTTAAAGAGGACATCGTGGTGGCTGAGTTTCTTGACGAAACTCGCTTGGGTAAAGCGTGTTAGTAGTCTTTTGTGCCCAGATCGTGTCCAAGGTATTGTTGCGAGGTTTCTCCACCCATAAGGAGCGACGAGGGTTAGCCGGAGATTATCCGGGGAGTGATCCACCGACGGATTCTTGGATTAGTCACCCGGCCGGGGTGGATACCAAGTAAATAGGTTTGTTAGCAGTGATTTCTTCGTTGTTATTGTTTATTATTATTGTTTCCGCTGCGTATACTAACAACGTAGGAAGAACAAGTCAAAGAAATGCTATTCACCCCCTCTAGCGTACGGAATCAACCCTAACACTCGGGGCGTCACAAATTATTTGGTATCAGAGCCCAGGTTGCGAGATACCTTATGGTCTTGTGGGTGTTTTCGGATTTTATGTTATAGTCGCTTTCCTCGATGTGGACGTGTTTGGGATATGGCGGCGGCGGGACATCTCCAGACGACTGAAAGAATATGGTAAGTTTTGTAGGAATAATGTTATTAATATTGGGTCATATCTATACAGGTATGCCCCGTCGTATCGAGCTAACCCCACCTCGTCGACGTGGTGGCTTGGGGCGACCACGTAGGATGGCTCGAGTGTCTGAGAGAGCTGCGACCGTCAGGTTGGAGATAGAGTCTCCAGTGAGACGACCTGGAGTAGAGGCACGCAGTCGGGGTCAGACTCCTCCGGAAATACTGGGTGGTTAGGGACCTCAACCGTCGAGGGTACCACCACCGTATCTGACGGCTCTTCCTGTAGTACCTTCGGTGGTATCTACTTTTGTACCCACGGTGGCACCTATCGTAGCACCGCCGGAGCCATCGCCAGCGGTACTCACTATGGTTCCCCAGCGGAGCAGACTATGTCGCAGTCCATTCAGTTGATACATCAGACTCTTCAGCAGTTGTTATAGTCGATACGACCAGTTTTTCCACCTACGCAGCCGGTACCTTCCTCTGCACCACCAGCTCCTCAGATGGTTCAGCCAGCATTTCCGGAGGGACAACCAGCATGTCCGTCGGTACAATCGATACAGCCAGCACCCTCAGCATTACAACCAGATTATTCAGCAGTACCACCTATAGTACCGATGGCTCCTGCGGGCCAAACCATGGACAGGTCATGGATCCCGGCGTTGGCTGCATCCGTGAAGGTCGGTTCACCTTGTTCCACGGGAGTACTGACCCGTGCGTAGCTCGGTCCTGGCTTGAGACTTTGGAGGACACCTTTCGATACATGTCCTACTCAGTCTGGGAGAAGGCTCAGCTGGCGGCCTACCACATGCGCGATTAGGTGTCGACTTGGTGGACGACCCAGTAGACTATTTTAGGCGAGCGATCGGTCACATGGGCTTTGTTCAGAGAAGTCTTTGAGAGGAAGTATTTTCCCGTCACATTTCGGATGACTTGTATGTGCTAGAGTACGATGCAGAATTCAACCTTCTGGTAGAGTATTGCCCTCAGATGGTTGCAGATGACTCAGAGCGGATGATGCAGTTCACTCAGGGATTAGCCGAGTATATTCAGATTGGTATGTCTACATCTGTTATTACTTCCTATCGAGAGGCGTTGGAGCGGGCCCTTATCATTGAGATGACTTATCAGAGATTATACGGAAGTAAGAAGAAAGAGCAGTCAGACCAGTACCTATTTTATGACCAGGAGCAGTTGGGGACAGAACAAAAGAAGGGCAAGAGAAGCCTGAGTTCACCGGGGATTTCTGAGGAGGATCCCCAACCTCAAAAGTTGACACGTTCTTCGACAGGATCCTTCCGGTCTCCGCAGCAGAATCGGAAGGGTACTCGTACTGGGTTTCATTGTTTCCAGTGTGGTTCTAGGAATCACGGTAGGGTAGAGTGCCCTATGGAGCAGCCGGTGTGCTACCATTGCCAGCTTCCAGGACACGAGAGCCGAGACTGCCCTCGAAGAGTACAACAGGAGTCTGTAGAGGTTACCACTCAGGGTGATCGATCAGGATAGTAGATCTCACAGCAGGGCGATCGAGAGACTCAGACCTTCTCGCGATAGCAGCGGGCAGCTCCCCCACCAGTTCGGGTGTACTATATGCATGGATATGGGCAGGGTCCCATTCCAGTGGAATCACAGTGTTGGGAACGAGATGGCTATAGAGGGGGGGGGGGTGAATATAGCCAACACTTGCAACTCGAATTCTAATCAAGGTTTCTGCACTTAAACTATCAGCGGCACAGCGGAAGAAACAAAGCAATAGCAGACAATGTAGAAAACAGAAATAGAGATGAAGAACTAACAACAGCAGCTATCAAAAACGCTAACAAGAGGGTTTACAAGGTTCGGGGATAACTTGCCCCTACTCCTTGGCGTGCCCTTAAGGTGGGCGATCCCTTGATCGTCGGCAGATCAAGCCCCGGTGATGACCGGATATAAAGCAACCTCCTTCTCGGTGGAGAAACCTCTCCACAGCGTTTCAATCAAATATAAATGTTTAGGCTCAATGAAACTACAAGAAAGATCTTACTCAAAACCCTCGGCAAGGACAAGAACACAGCAAACTTCCTTGAGCTCCACCCAGTGGCGATTTCACGCGAGAACCCTTCCCCGTGTCTTCCCACTGTCGGACTCCAAGCTTCTTGTTCCCTCCTCAAGGCTCAAGTAAAGATGATTGCTTCTCAATCGCTTGCTCAGAATGATGGAAAAACTCAAGAGCGCAGTAAGCAGGTTGTGGAGAACTCAGAGCACGGCAAGAGCACAGTTCGCAAGGCTTTTTTTTCCACGAAGCCAACTGCCGCTTCTTTTGTTCCTCCACACCGCATCAGGTGACGACATCTCTGTAGCTCCCAGCTACTCGTCTGCCAACGCCAGTCTCCACTGAGCTACCTCTGGACTCACTGAGCTCCCTCAGTAACGCTCCAGTCTCCGCTCCAGTCTTCAGCCCGGCCGTTGCAACCTGAGATGGGAAAACGGACAAACCTGCTCCAAGGAAAGCCACCGTTGACCTCTCCTTGAGTGTTTGAATCCTCCCCTATCACTTGAAACTCAATCAGAGCATTAGAGCAAACAGCATATCAAATATCAGAATCATACATCAGCAAATCAGATACGATCAGACGCTCTGACCACGTCTGTCAGCGAAATTTGAATTAAAGTGATCGATCACCGGACCGATTCAGGGTGTGTGGATCGGTCACCAGATCGATCCACTGCTTCGCTGGGATTCCCAGCTCTCGCAGCTATACGCGCATGATCGGTCACCAGACCGATCAGGGTGAAGCCTGATCGGTCACCAGACCGATCAGAATGGATCCTGATCGGTCACCCAGATCGATCAGGCAAGATGAACAGTTACTTTTTAATCAAATCCAAGATCCCTGATCGGTCACCGGACCGATCCAAGACTCTGATTAGCAAGGGAACTCACTCACCGTTTGCTCCCTGATCGGTCACCAGACCGATCAGGAGCAAGACAGCAAGGAAGCAGCCTGCTCCCTGATCGGTCACCGGTCCGATCAGGAGCCACACAGTAGATTCCCAATCTCACTGTGCGCTCCCTGATCGGTCACCAGTCCGATCAGACATAGCTGGATCGGTCACCAGACCGATCCACTCAGGAGCAGCGTGCCAACGTCCCTGATCGGTCACCAGACCGATCCAGAGACTCAACCCTAGCCCTCCAAGCTAGGAATTCATCCACCTTAGCCCTCCAAGCCAAGGATTTTCCATCTAACTCTCCAAGTTGGGAATTTGCACCTAACCCTCCAAGTTAGGACTTTTCACCTAGCCCTTCAAGCTAGGACTTTTCACCTAGCCCTCTAAGCTAGGACTTTTCACCCAACCCTTCCGAGTTAGAACATCATCCAACCTAGCCCTCCAAGCTAGGCACCTGACCCTCCAAGCCAGGACTTTTTCACCTAATTCTCCAGGATGGGAATTTGTACCTAACCCTCCAAGTTAGGACTTTTCACCTAGCCCTCCAAGCTAGGACTTTTCACCCAACCCTTCCGAATTAGGACTTTTCCAACACCTAGCCTCCCAGACTAGGACTTTCAACACCTAACCCTCCAGGTTAGGATTTTCCATCACATGCCTGATCCTCGATCAGGACTTGATCATCATAATCATCACACCTAACCTCCCAGGTTAGAATTTTCCATATCATGCCTAATCCTCGATCAGGACTTAATCACAATCATCATAATCATCCTCCTAAACTAAAATCGTTGTCAACACCAAAACAACAATCAGGGCCAGACTGCATCAACAATCTCCCCCTTTTTGTTGTTTGACAACCCGATTTTAAGTTTAGAGATTCTCAATCAATATTCCAACTTTAGAATCATAGGGGAATCCAGATCCTCCTCCTACAAAATAATCATGCTAAACTTAACCAATCCACACTCTCCCCCTTTGTCGAACATCGAAAAGGAGCTAGAGGGGCTGTTAAGTTTAAACAAACTCCCCCTCAACCCTAGGGGTATCCCAACTCATCAAAAATGCGATAGTTTGTGGGTTACTCATACGACCGCATGTGAAACATTATAGCAATACATAGCATTCACATGCATCATATGAGTATGAAATATTAGATCACAGAACATGCCATAATAGTTATAAGTATCAAGTAAACATGGCAGTGTAAGCATGAACATGACAATCGATTAATCATGCAGATCATAATCATATAATCAACAAGGCATCAACAATAGAGATACTAATATCAGATAAGCATGTGATAAAAACATAGTCATGACAGGTAAAAGTAGATAAATCAAAGCATGAAAATATCCGAACAAGTAGCAAAATATGTGTGACTCGAGGTCACAATAACAACGTCAGAGGGCATACAACCCAAAAGTATCATAGTCAAATACACAGATCATGAAAAGACAGCAGATATCCAAGCTCAAGTGTCAGTAGGAGGGTCGTCATCGCGCATAAGGTCGTCCATCGTGGCATCAATAGGAGCTAGAGACCCTGGTACAGCACTCGAAGAAGCTGCACCTCCAGGAAAAGTGTGGCTGCGCCACTCATCATACCAAGTTTGCTGAAGTGTGCGAGTCCCTGAGACGTCGGTCTCGATCCTGGTCAGTCGGGAATCTAAGGAGCGAAAGCCCGAACGAAACTCCTCACGATCTGCCGCCCCCAGCTGAATAAACTCCTGTACCATCTGATCCAGCTCTGTGATCTGCCAGCGCAAATCAGGCTCCGACTCGTCATAGTCATCATCATCAGCAGCAGCGGCCGGTGCCTGACCCTGTGGACCTCCCCGTGGTAACTCCCCAAGAACCCTACCATCTTTCTAGATCAACATCCGATCGGGCCCTCGAACAATGATGCCAGACTTGGCGAAAGCACGCCAGCCAAGTCTGCAATCCTGTCGTACCATGGGCACCGTCCGACCCTTGGAAACATCAACACCTACAGACATGAGCCAGTCGGTGATGACGTGACCAAAAGGCATGTAGACAGTGCGGCGGTTGGACTCCTCTCGATAAGACAAAATGGACTGGAAGATGCTCTCCATAATATCGAAATCCGAACGGCTGTGCATGCCGTAGAGCATCAAACAGTGATAGGGTCGGATCTCAGCCAAGGGTTTGGAGGTGATTGGAAGGATACAGTTTGTGATGATCTTGAATAGTATATAGCTATTGGGAGACAGACGCAGTGCAGCAAAGGTAGGAAAGTCAGAGCCAAGCTCATCAAGACCGTCTGGACGCGGATAGCCAAAGAAATACTGATGGATGGAATCAGGGGTAACGTCTGCAAAGGGTGCTAGTAAGGGATCAGGAAGGTCAGGATAGAGCGAATAAAGATTCGGTGATCGTCGACCACCCAAGTACTCAGCCAAAATCTCGTATGAGAAATCGAGGTCCATCTTCCCGACACGAGTAGTGAACTCGAATCCCCCTTTAGGACCTTGTTGGAGGTTGTTGTAGAATTCAGATACAAGGTCATAGTTTATGGTCCGTTCCAGGGAGAGAAGAAAACCCAGTTTGTAGTAAGTGACAATTTCCATGACAGAGGGACAGAACTCCGTCAGGAAGGGAGCATCAATGGATCTGCAAGGTAATAGTTTAAAGGTTCTTGCTTGAAAGGCCTGTTCACAGGCCGCATTGGGGAATCGAGAGCTAGAAGAAGGCTGGGGCCTTCTGAAAGGTACAAACGACGAGGGAGTTTTCTTCCTTGAACTACCCTCCGCTACCTCCTTTCCCTTAGACGACTTTCTAATGAGATTTGTATTGATCATGACACATAGGTTGAAGCACAAGAATTGATCAGACCCAATCAAAAGATAGATAGAAAATTTTCGGTCATAAGATGAGAAGGAGAGTCACGGCACAGACAAAAAGATCAAGACATCACAGCAGTAACAAGAACAAAAGCATGGTTAGCTTCACAAACATATATTCTAAGAGCTGTTGGGAAAGGAAACCTGAAATCAAATCTTACTTAGGTGCCATTGAAGTTTGTTTGAAGGGATTGGAAGACTGAGAAGAAACTTGCGCAAGAACTTGGAGTTCGGAGAAAACACCTTAGAAGCCTTCGCAGAAGAGCTCGCACGCGCGTGAAGAAGGGAGACACAAAGACTCTCTCACTCGCTTGCACAAGGTTGCGCAGAGTGTTTCGGCGCTAGGGTTCGGCGCTGAAGAAGATTTTGCGAAGTTAATTGGTTGGTGGATCGGTCCACCAACCAAAATTTAATGCGTTTGAACGGATCACCGTTCGATCAGATCACACCCAGACCGATCAGGCTATAGCCTGATCGGACTGGACTGGTCCTGATCGGTCGGATGACCGATCAGTAGCGATCCGGATCGGTCGGGTGATCGATCAGGATACGATCAGTAGGGTCCGGAGAGAAAACTCTGAGCTCCCTGATCGGTCTGTGGACCGATCCCTACAGGTTGCCAGATCGGTCGGGAGACCGATCCAGGCTAGCTCAGAACACTTAATCAGATTTCGGGAGATCACGGCTTGCCTCGCAGATCGGTCTGTGGACCGAACACCACAGGAAGGGGCCAGATCGGTCCAGGGACCGATCAGCCCTATGCCTGATCGGTCCGGTGACCGATCAGGGTTCCTGATACGAACTGAAATGTTCAGTTTCAGAACTTCTGAAATTCTCAAAAGAAATCTGATGAACTTTGTCGAACTTAGACATGATTTTCTGACTAAAATTGATCCCTGAACAAGAATCAAAAGTCCTTAAAGGTTCAACAAACACTTTGACCCATCCTAATGGAGTCAAACTCAACCATCAATCAATCAAGCAAATTCAAACAAGTTTTTACTCCAACTTCAAGTTTCCAATCAAGTTACCTTGATTGGAATGTCCAAGTATGATCATGGAGCCATATACACATATGTTATGCAATGGTTTTCCCCATACTTGGTCACCACCGTGATTATTATCTCGTCAACTTAATTCCTCAAGTGATGCAATGACATTTTGAGAAATCGAGTTGAACCTAACATCTCACCCCATATCTAGCAAACAAAAACATTTTGGTAAACCTTATAGTTTGTGTGAGATGTTCCCAAAGTTACCCAATTGTTCCCTAACAATTTGAAATAATCATGAAGGGTTTTGAATACAATTTGAGGATCATGAAGCACGACACATTCCCAATTCCGGTCTTAGGAAACTAAATTCACTCTCGGGAAGTGGTTTAGTGAAAATGTCAGCTAGGTTTGACTTTGACTCTACATGTGAGAGTATGATGTTCCCCCTAGCTACATGATCTCTAATGAAGTGGTGTCTTACCTCAATATGTTTTGTCCTAGAATGATGGACTGGATTCTTGGTTAAGTTAATTGTGCTAATGTTATCACATAACACTTGCACACCCTTGTAACTCAATCCATAGTCCTCTAAGGTGTGGATCATCCACAACAATTGCGATATACTCTCTCCCATGGCGATATATTCTGCCTCGGTAGTGGAAAGAGCAACACAATGTTGCTTCCGACTTGACCAACTTACTAATGACGATCCTAAGAATTGGCAGCCCCCGCTAGTGCTCTTCCGGTCCAATTTACATTCAGCGTAGTCGGAATCCGTATAGCCCATCAAATCAAAGGATTCGGTACGGGGATACCAAAGACCTACACCAATTATACCCTTGAGATATCTCAAAATTCGCTTAACAGCAATTAGGTGAGATTCCTTGGCACAGACTTGATACCTGGCCCACATACCTACAGCAAATAGTATATCTGGTCGACTAGCTGTGAGGTATAGCAAACTACCTATCATGCTTCGATATTGAGTTAGATCAACGGGTTTACAACTCTCATCATTGTCTAATCTTGTGTTTGTAGCCATGGGAGTGGTTACCTCTTTCGAATCACTCATATTGAATTTTCGAAGCATTTCATGTGTATACTTTGATTGGTGCACATGGATACCATCGCGAGTTTGCTTTTTTCAAGTCCAAGAAAAAAAGTCAAAGTACGGGAAAAAGCTCTAGCCAAGATATTGGAATAAGGAGCAACAAGCACAATCAAAGGCGAACAAAACGGTAATTTCAATTTTACTTAGTATTTTTCCTAATAAAATAATTAGTGGTGTAGGTTGTTGGATCGAGGAAAACGATAGAGGGGGGGGGGTGAATATCGTTAAAAACTATTCGGATTAAAATAGAGCAGATACGTAGCGGAAAGAAATTAAATGCACAAGAACACAAGTCTATTTTTTACTTGGTTCGGAGTCACGGTCGGCTCCTACACCAAGGACCACGGTCCTTGACCGTTTACTTTGGGCAATACTATAATCGCGCAAAAATATTTACAAGTTAAGTATAGGAGTATTTCAGGAAATTGAAATTGCTACACTTTTCGTTACCGACGCCCGAGGTGGATCATATTTCTGAGCAGAGGGTCGTCGTCGGCACTGGGATCTCAAAGTCGGAGTTTGCCGGGGCGCAGCGCTTGAACGAAAAGCTTTGGAGCGTTGAGAAATAGTGATGTTGAAGCCTTGGGGTCGAGCCCCCTTTTATAGTGCTCATGGGGGCGCCTGATCCGTTGGGGGCGCCTGACACGTGCCTTCATCTGCGAGAGCCTCTATCCGCAGCTCGGTCAGCGCTTATCCCCTTCGACTCGGCACCTGGTTTGACTGGGGCGCTTGGGACCTCCTGGGTGCCTGGGTTGACCTAGTCCATTGGCTTCATGGCAGATTTGCTTCGATGGCCGCTTTGGCTTTGACCTTGGGCGCCCGGGACCTCTTGGGCGCCTAGCCCAGTGTGGTTTCGAAGCAGGCTTGCTTCTTGCTGTTTTGGCCTTTTACCTTGGGCGCCCATGACCTCTCAGGCGCCTATCCCAGTGACCTACCCCTTTCCTTTGGGGTGTTCTGAGCTGCAGAAACATAATCCTTCGATCCCTGCAACCAAGGTTAGTTCCAAAACAAACCAAGCAAAAGTGTTAATCAGTATTTACAGCCGTAGTTGTCTTGGTTCTGACTTCGGGTCTCCCAAATGGAACCCTAGGTCAAACCGATGCCTAATGTTCCCTCTACGGGGAACGCGTCCTCACCTACTCCTCTCAGGAGAATTTACCTTTTTGCCAACCGGCTCCTTCGGTTGGACTTTTGCCCAGCTTTACTCACCAGGTCTTCGTACCCAGTCCGTGACCAGGACTTAGTGCCCAATTCCTCGAACCAGGTCTTCGGTGCCCAGCCCTCAGCCAGGTCTTAGTGCCCAGTTCACGACCAGGACTTATTACCCAACCTTATGTCAGGACTTAGTTGCCCAGCCTGCGGCCAGGACTTATTGCCCAATTCTTAGAACCAGAACTTCGTGCCTAGTATTCCTAGGACTTTTCCTGCACACTTGAGTAACATCGTTAGATCACAAATAGTATTTAACTTTGAATCTTTTGCCAATATCAAAACAATGTTCGATATGGTGCTTCCTGCACCAACATAGGTGAATACAAAAGTGCACATGAGTTATGGAACAAGATGATAGCATTCCATGAAAACCCTACAAAAGCTCAATTGGTGGAAGAAATCGAGGAAATGAGTTCAATGGTCCAAGAAGAGGAGAAGGGCCAATCAGATGAAGAAAGAAGGTGAAAGAGGAAAAAGAGGAAGAGACATCCATCTTTTCAAGTGAAGTGGCACAAGAAAGTGAAAGATCATCCACTTCATCAAGGGAAGAAGAAGAGGTCTCCACTTCAAGGATTGAGGTGGAGGAGAGACTCTCTTCAATACCAGAGCAAGAAGAAGCATCTACGTCCACCAAAGCAAAATCAAAAGATCACATCGTTTGCTTTGGGTGCAACAAGAGGGGACACTACAAGGACAAGTGTCCATTAGGTAAAAAGGAGGTAAACCCTAAACCCACGTCAATTCATTTAAAATCTAACATGGGTTGTAGGGAAAAGGAGGAGAAAAAGCACATTAGATGCTTCACATGTGGAGAGCTAGGGCACTATTACACCAAATGTCCAAGAAAAGGAGAGCTCAAGAAATTGGAACATTTGAGAAAATGAGAGAAGAGAAGAAGAAAAGCTCACATCAAGGGGGAGCTACAAGGGTAAGGGAGGTAATCCCTAACTCTAAGCATTTTTCAAATGTATCCATGTGAGGTAGAAATCATGAAAATTGCTTGCCTTCGTATGTTAGAAACAATAATGAAAAATGCTTGCCTATGCCTAATTTTAGATTTAAGTATTATGATAGAAATAGGGTTAACATGGTATCCCAAAATCCTAAGGAACACATGTATCATGATAAATCTAGGATTGTTAACCCTAAGGATCAAGGCATTAATCCTAAGAAAGGGAGACACATGCCTAGACAAGTGGGTAGATCTAGGAATGTCCAAGATGGACATGGTGATGCTAAGGTTAAGAGTTTAGAAAGGAAAAATCAAGCTTTGAGGGCAAAGCTTGATAAATTAGAGAAAAACCTAGATAGACTCATTATGGGATCCAAGGGGTTAGGCATTGTGCCTGATGGTTAAAGCCTTAACAATGATAGATTGGGTCTAGGATATCAATCTAGGAGATCAAATGGTAGTGGAAAATCATATGCAGGGATGTCATATGATTATAGCAAAGGGAAGGTCAAAAATGGCAAGGAAAAGGAAATTAAAGGAAAGAAGAAGGATTTAGTCAAGGAAAAGGTATATAAAGTCAAGAAGGTTAGAGTTGTAGGTCAAGAAGCACCGGAGGTACACCGGTGTAGTCTTGCCATTGTGGATGAGTCACCTAGGGAGGTGACTCAGGCTAAGAGCTCAAGGGGGAGCTCTAGAGGTCATGATGGGATCCATGGTCAATGGATCTCAGGAGGATTTCTCCAAGAGGACTAGATGGACTATGGAATGTGCCAAAAGATTTGGAGGACTAGTGGGAGTTTTAATCCTAGGGGTTTGGCACATAAAAAGGGAGTGTTATGGATGAAAAGATGAAAATGAGACTATATAGTTGGAAATTGATTTTCAATGTCTAGATGTCATATAAATCAATGCTAGGGGTGCATTGGGGTTGAGGATGAGAAGATACATCAAGAAGAAATCAAAACTAGGACATTAGGCCAAGGATGAATTGAACAAATTAGATAGTTTTGGATTTCGTGTCAAACTTGTGATTGGGAATAGATTTACTTGTAAACGTATTTTTCCCAAGTTGACATGAGTGCCACAAATCTCTCCATGAAATTTAGATTTTTTGGAGATTTGTGAAATTAATTATGCATTTCTGAATTTAGGATAGAAAAGTTGAAATTAGGGTACCAGTCGACTGGTTCAGAATCAGCCGACTGGTCCAGTGCAAATCAGAAACTCAGGTATTCGAAGATACCAGTCGACTGCCCCTGGGGCAGTTGATTGATATTTCTGTTCGATTTCTCAATCGACTGACCTTGGGGCAGTCGACTGATCTGTGGTTTATTTAAAAGAAATAGTCGCGCGGGGGTGGCCGAACCTAGGGTTTCAGCGCCATCCCCTGTGAGTGTTCATCTCCCTCGACCTCCCCTTCTGTTCCAAAGCTTTTCCAAGACCCTAAAATCACACTCCTAGTTTCCTCCAACTCAGATCTAAGTCTAGGGCAAGAAGGGCATCTTCTTTGAGTCAATCACGATCGTTTTTCACCATGCAACGAGCAGGGAAAAGGTAACGAGTTGTTTGTGTTGATGCAGTCTGGCCCTGATTGTTGTTTTGGTGTTGACATCGATTTTAGTTTAGGTTGATCATGTTGATTATGATTAAGTCCTGATTGGGGATCAGACATGGTATGGAAAATCCTAGTCTGGAGGGCTAGGTGATGGAAAATCCTAACCTGGAGGGTTAGGTGTTGAAAATCCTAGTCTGGGAGGCTAGGTGTTTGGAAAAGTCCTAGTCTGGGAGGCTAGGTGTTGGAAAAGTCCTAATTCGGAAAGGTTGGGTGAAAAGTCCTAGCTTGGAGGGCTAGGTGAAAAGTCCTAACTTGGAGGGTTAGGTGCAAATTCCCATCCTGGAGAATTAGGTGAAAAAGTCCTGGCTTGGAGGGTCAGGTGCCTAGCTTGGAGGGCTAGGTTGGATGATGTTCTAACTCAGAAGGGTTGGGTGAAAAGTCCTAGCTTGGAGGGCTAAGTGAAAAGTCCTAGCTTGGAGGGCTAGGTGAAAAGTCCTAACTTGGAGGGTTAGGTGCAAATTCCCAACTTGGAGAGTTAGATGGAAAATCCTTAGCTTGGAGGGCTAAGGTGGATGGAAACTTATCTTGGAGGGCTGAGTTTGAGTCCCTGGATCGGTCTGGTGATCGATCAGGGATTCTGGCACGCTGCTCCTTCGTGGATCGGTCTGGTGACCGATCCAGCGATGACTAATCGGTCGGGTGACCGATCAGGGAGCACACAGTGAGGTTGGGAACCTACTGTGTTGCTCCTGATCGATCTGGTGACCGATCAGGGAGTATGTGTTTCACCCATTGAGTGGCTCCTGATCGGTCTGGAGACCGATCAGGGAGCGAGCAGTGAGGTTGAGTTCCCTTGCTGAACTGCTCCTGATTGGTCTGGTGACCGATCAGGATCACTGTGTAGATCGTTCCGGAGAACGATCAAGTGTCGCAGGTTCCTCTCTATGATCGATCAGGACGGATCCTGATCGGTCTGGAGCCAGTCTGATCGGTCTGGTGACCGATCAGGAGGCTGCCTGATCGGTCTGGTGACCGATCAAAAGGCTTAGCCTACGAAACTCAGAAATCGCTCAATATAAGAGTGGATCGGTCCGATGAACGATCCACGACCTGGGATCGGTCTGGTGATTGGTCCAGGAAAATCTCAAGGAAATCGCGATTTCTGATTGAGCGTTGGGGATCGATCAGGACGGAGCCTGATCGGTCTGGAACCAGCCTGATCGGTCTGGTGACCGATCAGGAGGCTCTCTGATCGGTCAGGTGACCGATCACTTTAATTCAAACTGCACTGTCAGACGCTCTGATCGCGTCTGAACACAACTGATTCGCTGCCACTTTTCTCTGATATTTGATATGCTGCTTGATTTGCTGCTCTAATACTCTGATTGAGTTTCAGGTGACAGGGGAGGATTCAAACACTCAAGGAGAAGTCAAAGTGAGCTTTCCTTGGAGCAGGTTTGTCCCTTTCTCCACACAGGTTGCAACGGCTGGATGCAGGACTGAAGCTGCTGACTGAAGCTTGGCTGAGGGAGCTCAGGAAGTTCAGTTAGGGTTCAGTGTAGCTGGCGCGTTGGCAGTGAGGCAGCTGTAGGCTGCTAGAGATGAGATCATCTGTTGCTTAGCGGAGAAACAAAAGGAACGGGAGTTGTGGTGTTCAGTAACGAAACAATTTGATCCTTGTGCTCTTGAGTTCCTGCGTTGTGTTCCACATCAAGCTTGCTGTTCTAGAGTTCTTCAATCATTCTGAGCAAGCTATTGAGAAGCAATTATCATACTTGAGCACTTAAAGGAGAAGACAAGAGGCTTGGAGTCCGACAGTGGGAAGACACGGAGAAGGGTTCTTGCGTGAGATCGCCATTGGGTGGAGCTCAGGGAAGCTTGCTGTGTTTTTGTCCTTGCTAAGTGTTTGAGTAAGATCCTTCTTGTTGTTTCTTTGTGCTTAAACTATATCCTTATTTGAAACATACTGTGGAGAGGTTTCTCCACCGAGAAGGAGGTTGCTTCATATCCGGTGATTACCGGGGCTTGATCTGCTGACGATCAAGGGATCGCCCACCTTAAGGGCACGCCAAGGAGTAGGGGCAAGTTATCCCCGAACCTTGTAAAATCTCCTTGTTAGCGATCTTGCTAATCTTGCTAGTTAGGTTTTGGTTTAAGTTTCTGCAAGTTTTGTTTTCATACTTCCGCTGTGCTATTAATAACTTCAAGTGCAGAAATTTGATAACTCTTCAAAGAAGAAGTGATTGGCTATATTCACCCCCCCCCTCTCTAGCCATCTCGTTCCCAACAGTTTGCCTCACTTCTCACAGTTAATTCATGATTTATGGCTAACTCTCTCCTTTTTGCATGTTTTCCTTATTTTTATTCTCCATTTGGGTCATTTTTTAGACATGCATGGGTAAATTACATTTTAGAGTTGTCCAAAAGAGAAGGTTGGGTGAGGGATCATCCCAACAGGATCTTACAAATCCTGAGACACCTCGATTCCATTCTGAGGAATGCCGGCGGAGATTTGCAAATACCAAGTTTGTATTAATGAATTGTAGATATCTTAAACAGTCCTATTTCCAAGAGAACCCCCCCCACATTGCTGAGATGATCACCTATTTTGGTCTAGAGCAGCTGGTCTATTGTCAGCACTATGTTAACCTTGACCTGTGTAAAGAGTTGTATGCCAACCTTACATGCATTAGTCCCGATGATGGGACTTATGAGTCCATGATGGCAAGAGTGACCATTCCCTTTTCACCTGCAGTCTTAGGAACATTTTTAGAGTGTAGGGCTTCCGATAATATGTTCACATGTTTTCCAAAAGTTATTGAGCCCTTCACCTTTCCTAATGTAACCCTGAACCAAATCCATCGCCACTATTTTGAGAGACCTCGGCCTCAATTATAGCATATCTTTACAACCAAGCGCATGACTCCTATTAGCAACGTATTGTACAAAATTCTCTTAGATTGCATTTTACCTATTGTTACCAAGGGAAGGTCAAACATTCGACTGCCTAACTTGGTAATGATGTACACATTAGAAAGGAGGTTAGATATTGATATCACCTTGCATGTGTTTGCATCCATTGTCCATTTTTCGCATAGTATCAATTCGAAGATTTACATGCCTTTCGGTCATGGTTTGACCGAATTCTTTGAGTCTAGAGCTATTTTCACTACTAGGGATCAGGTGTATCGTCTGTCCAGGGATTATGACCAGATCGGTTCTAGGCAGCTCTCTCTAGCGGGGATTGAGTGCCAGCAGGCAGTTATGGTCTTGAGACAACGTCCTACTTCCTCCAGTTCAGATGATGAGGAGGTTGCGTTGTTGCTGCTGGGGTTACATAGGAGCAGTTCTCCCTACTACAATCAGAGGTACATGATCTTAGGGAGGACTTTCAGACTTTTCAACAGCACCAGGAGGGTCTCAGAGGCGACTTTTAGAGGTTCCAGCAGCGTCAGGACGAGATGTATGCGATGATGCAGCAGTGGAACCTCATGTATCAGGCCCCTCCTCCTCCTCCTCCTCCAGACGATGAGATGTAGATTCAGCATGATTTGGTGATGCTAGTGTTGAGAGTGTACAGCTTTGTTTTTTATATTTTATCTCTCAAACACTTAATTTGGAATTGTAATGGTTGAAAACTTCGGGGCTATGACCCTTGTGACATCTTTTATGCTTGAGTTTGAGCTTTGTATGAAACTTTGAATTTATGTTTTCATATTGCTTATATGAATTTTTAGTTCATGATTTGATGTTGCTCATATGAAATAATGCTATCTTGATATTGTGAAGTATAAGAAAAGTTTGATATATATATGTCTATCTAGAGGTAAGGGATGAGAAGGGGGAGGTTTTATTGTTGGGACCGGGTGCATGTCGACAAGGATACGAGTTCGTAAAATTTTAAATTTTTACGTGCAGCGGAAGAATTTGCATAAAATAATTTCCTAAATTATTTTAACTTCGTATCTAGCATGCAACCTTATGGTGTGTTGACATAATCATAAAATAAAACTTTACGGAAAAGTAAACTAATTTACATTATACCTCTCGTAACTCGAAGTAAGGGACGAGATCTAACCGTAGCGTCCCTTGGAAGCTCCGCCTCTATTCGCGTCCACGCCGAGTTCTCTTCGGGATGACTTCGCAAAGTCACGAGTTTTGTGCCGACGAGAACTACTAAATTCTCGGAAGGCACAACTAGAAGAATAAGAGAAAATAATGGAAAACTAACCAACGAAGTAACGGAATCGAATTCCGAGAAGAGAGGAGTCGCTATCCGCTTCTGCTTCTTCGTGTTCGGGTTCTCCTTCTTCTTGATAGCTCACGCCAACTTCACCTTGGATGTAGGTTGGGTGCGCCGGCCCTAAACCACAAGGTTGGGCGCCGGCCCTAGGCAAGAGAGGGAGAGGGAGAGGAGAAGAGAGATTGAGAGAGAGAGAGAGAATAATTAATCTCTTGATTAGTTAATTAAGGGCTAGCCTTTGGTTCCTTTATATATATAGTAGCAACTCCTTTGCTAAGTCTCCCTCTAAACCGAATTAACGGAATTAGTTATAAGAAATTTATCTTATAAATTTTCTTATTAATTATTCCGTTTAAACCGAGTCTTTATTATAAACTAATTTATAATAAAACTAATTCTTCTTCTTTTTAAATTATGGAATAAATTTTTATAAGAAATTTATAAACTTTCTTATTATGAAAAAATCAATTCATAATTGATTTTATAAAATTAAAATAAACCAATTCATGGATTATTTTAATCTTCCATAAAAGAATAAATTTCTATAAATTTTATTTATATAAACTTCTTTATACAAATTTATTTATCCATAATTTATAAAATAAATTGCACTAGATTTATTTTATTAATTAAACCAAAATTAATTGGTTTTCTCCTCTTATTGTGGCCGGCCACCAAAGGGGGTTTTGGCACCCTCTTTAGCCGGCCAAACCAACCCGAACCGCCGCGAATTAAATTCATTTAATTCGCCCAAAAAGCCTTCAAAAGACTTAGCCATTTTTAGCTTCCATTGCACCTCTGACTAACTCAGATTCGACTTATTTCTCTTGATCGGAAAATCCAATTTTCAACTCGTTTTAAATCCCTCGGATTACTCGCAGTGCGTGTGACTAAATAGGCTTTCGATTTATGTTGGCCGTCTATAATTAACTAATTATAGAACGATCATGAGTGGCACCTAGTAGTACATCATGATCCCCAATTAATCGAAAGATCAACGGTTTGACCTCAGAAGAAATTATTCGGAAATCCTTCAGCAGCTCTAATGAATCGTGCCCCATTCCTTTCACCACCTTATACCCACTTGGTTCAGGACACGGTCTATGGTGTCAGTCCCCACTAGGCTGACTACGTCACACCTAGCCCAAGTAGTGTCTTTCTCGTCCTTTGGATTTCTAATTACGCTCATGTATTTTAGAGACTCTCACTCTAAACATGATATACTCTGGCCAGAGGTTTCTGAGTAACAATCCGACGATAGGCCTGGGTATACATCTCCTCACAAGGAGTGGTGAATCCTTTGTAGGCTGTTCAAACATCTTCGGGCACTTTGGCTTATACCCAACCATCCTGGGTCCACACCTCCTTGGAGATGCTTGCTTAAGATGTTAAAGTATAAGTCTCCATGATCAAGATGACTTGAACACCGCAAGTCAAAGGAACATCGCACTTAAGCTGCAGTAAGAACTTCATTGACATATCATTATAGATAACCATATGAAGTCTTACAGCTAGTCACTCCAATGAACTAGTTCCCTTAACTAGCATCCATGTTTATCTCCGGACATCCTAATGTCACCAGCCAGTGAGAATCAGCTGATTAGAGAATAACCCATGCTAGTCTCAACAGAATTGATAGTGTCCGTTTTTATCAATTCATCGACTAGGGATAATTTCAATACTTCACAATTGCACATTTAGAGATAATCACTAGTTGTGATCCCATCACAAATTCTCTTATGCTGTGAGTTGTATTGCGGACATTCAGTAGATGAGTTCAAGATCCCAATCAAATACACAAAACATGTATACTCAAATAGTGAATTATCATTTATTAATATAAATGTTTACATCATAAGGCGATTGCCTTAGGACACTTCTCTCATATCACTAACAAACTCCCACTTGGCCTAATGCCAATCGCTACGGTACCCAATACCATAGGCTCTAACATGTCCCTCAAACTTGCTTTGAGGCAAGGCCTTAGTTAAAGGATCCGCTATATTCCTTTCAGTGGGAACTCTCTCAATTTATATGTCATTCCTACTTATAATCTCTCTGATCAGATGATAGCGTCGAAGCACGTGTTTGGATCACTGATGAGACCTTGGTTCCTTCGCTTGTGCAATAGCTCCATTGTTGTCACAGTAAACCGGCACTGCTTCATCAATGGTTGGAACCACACCAAGTTCTGAGACAAACTTCTTGATCCAAACTGCTTCCTTTGCTGCTTCCGAAGCTGCGATATATTCCGCTTCCGTAGTAGAATCCGCTACGGTGTCTTGTTTGGAACTTTTCCAACTTACTGCGCCTCCATTCAAAGTAAATACGTATCCAGACTGAGATTTGGAGTCATCCTTATCTGTCTGGAAACTGGCATCTGTATACCCACGTATTATCAAATCTCCTTCTCCATATATTAGAAATACATCCTTAGTTCTTCTTAAGTACTTAAGGATTGTCTTAACAACCACCCAATGATTCATTCCTGGATCCGACTGGTATCTGCTTGTGACGCTCAAAGCATACGATACATCGGGCCTAGTACATAACATAGCATACATGATAGATCCTATCGCGGATGCATAAGGAATCTTATTCATGCAAATCCTCTCGTCTTCTATGCGCGGACACATAGACTTTGAAAGGTTGATCCCATGCCTGATGGGAAGGTAACCTTTCTTGGATTCTGACATGCTAAACCTTTTTAGCACTCGGTCTATATATGTAGACTGCGAAAGACCAAGCAACCGTTTTGATCTATCTCTATAGATTCTAATCCCAAGGATGTAGGTTGCTTCTCCCAGGTCTTTCATGGAGAAAGTTTTGTACAACCAAATTTTAACTGTCTGTAAGACTGATATATCGTTTCCTATAAGTAAGATGTCGTCGACATATAATACTAGGAATACGACTGCACTCCCACTAACCTTCTTGTACACACAAGGTTCGTCAGGATTTTGTGAGAAATCAAACTCTTTGATTGCCTCATCAAAACGGATATTCCAGCTCCTAGATGCTTGCTTCAGTCCATATATGGATCGTCGAAGCTTGCATACTTTGGTTTTATCAACCGATGTGAAACCTTCAAGTTGTATCATGTATACATCCTCAAGCAGGTTTCCATTAAGGAAAGCTGTTTTCACATCCATTTGCCATATCTCATAATCATAATGAGCTGCTATGGCTAGGAGCATCCGAATGGATTTAAGCATAGCTACTGGCGAATAGGTTTCGTCATAATCAATTCCTTGCTTCTGACGATATCCTTTTGCCACTAATCTAGCCTTAAAGGTAACAACATTACCTTCCATGTCGGTTTTCTTCTTGAAAACTCATTTGCACTCTATGGGTTTAATCCCTTCAGGTGGGTTAACCAAGTCCCATACTTGATTTTTGTACATGGAATCCATTTCTGACTTCATGGCTTCAAGCCATTTGTCCCTTTCTGAACTTTTCAGAACATCTTCATAACTGATAGGTTCGTCATCCCCAATGAGCAACACGTCGTTCGATTCACTTACGAGAAATCCGTATCTCTCTGGAATGTTGCGTGTCCTATCAGACCTACGAAGAGGTGGTGTAGTTTTAGGTTCAACTGATAGCTCATCATTATGAATTATCGGTTGTGGGCCTAGACTCGGTGTCTCTGTAATGTCTATTGGAGTTTCTTGAACTTCATCAAGTTCAATGCCACTCCCACTGTTTTCTTGTAAAAGAAATTCTTTTTCTAGAAATACAGCATGCCTTGAAACAAACACCTTTTGTTCCGAGGGATGATAGAATTGGTAACCCTTCGTTTCCTTAGGGTATCCAATAAATAGACATTTATCAGACTTAGCATCCAATTTGTCTGATACAACCCGCTTCACATAAGCAGGACAACCCCATATCTTAAGGTGAGTTAAGTGAGGTTTCTTACTATTCCAAATCTCATATGGAGTAGTAGAGACTACCTTGGTCGGGACTCTGTTTAGCAAGTAAATAGCTGTCTTAAGTGCATAGCCCCAAAAGGATTTTGGAAGAGTTGCATGATTCATCATAGACCTAACCATGTCCATCAAGGTTCGGTTGCGCCTCTCAGATACACCATTATGCTGTGGTGTATATGGCGGAGTCTATTGGGACAGTATCCCATTGTCCCTAAGATAATCTTGAAACTCTTGACTTAAGTATTCACCACCCCGATCGGATCGAAGTATTTTAATACTTTTGCCAAGTTGTTTCTCTACTTCATTTCTGAACTCTTTGAATTTCTCAAAAGCTTCAGACTTGTGTTTCATTAAGAACACATACCCGAATCGTGAGTGATCATCGATAAAGGTGATGAAGTAGCTATAGTCTCCTTGTGCTAGAGTTGACATTGGTCCACATACATCGGTATGTATTAGACCAAGCAATTCTCCAACTGGATTACCTTTTCCGGAAAAGGGTAATTTGGTCATCTTGCCTTTTAAGCATGATTCGCATGTATCAAATGAACCGGGTTCAAATGATTCCAAAATTCCACATCGGTGTAATTCGGTCATGCGTTTCTTACTTATATGGCCAAGACGACAGTGCCACGTGTAGGAGTCTATTCGATTATCTATTCGAGCACGTTTATTGCTAACTTCGATATTGAAAACGTCACTGGATAAATCTAACGTGTAGATGCCATTGCACAAAGTTCCATTCCCATAAAGAACGTCATTTAAAGTTATGTAACAACAATTGTTACTAAAAGTCAAATGATAACCTTTTTCATTCAAACATGAAATAGATACAATGTTCTTTATTAATGAAGGAACAAAATAACAATTATCCAATTCTAAGATACGTCCAGTCGGGAGCTTTAGCAAATAAGTTCCGATAGCAACAGCAGCAATCTTTGCTCCATTTTCAACTCTCAAATTCGCTTCTCCCTTGACGAGTCTTCTTCTATTCCTTAGCCCCTGTATGTCATTACATATATGTGAGCCACACCTAGTATCAAGTACCCAGGTATTTGAGGAAATATAGTGACATTCAATAACGAAGATACCTGAAGAGGATGGGGCATCGGATGCCTTCTTCTTCATGGATTCAAGATAAATCTTGCAGTTTCTTCGCCAGTGACCTTCCTTGCCACAGTGATGGCAAGTGCCTTTTGGTTTCTTTTCAGTCTTTTTGGCCTTTTTCTTCTTCCCTTTATTCTGTTCTTTGGCCTTCCTCTTAGAACCAGCCTTCAAGGAACCAACTAACAGTACCACCTTTTGATCCGGCTTTACAGAAGGCTCCACAGTCTTCAGCAGGTTGATCAACTCAGGAATGGTGGTCTCCAGTTTGTTCATCCGATAGTTCATCACAAATTGTGAATAACTTTTGGGCAAACAACTCAGAATTAAGTCAATACTTAGTTCATGATCCATTGCAAAACCGAGTGTGCTCAGTCGCTCAATGTACCCCAACATCCTTAACGCAAACTGCGAGGCAGAAGTGCCTTCCTGCATCTTAGTGGTGAAGAGGAGTCTCAACAGTGAGAATAAGCTGATTAGAGAATAAGCTGATTAGAGAATAACCTATGCTAGTCTCAACAGAATTGATAGTGTCCGTTTTTATCAATTCATCGACTAGGGATAATTTCAATACTTCACAATTGCACATTTAGAGATAATCACTAGTTGTGATCCCATCACAAATTCTCTTATGCTGTGAGTTGTATTGCGGACATTCAGTAGATGAGTTCAAGATCCCAATCAAATACACAAAACATGTATACTCAAATAGTGAATTATCATTTATTAATATAAATGTTTACATCATAAGGCGATTGCCTTAGGACACTTCTCTCATATCACTAACATTTATCATGTACCTTATCTTGAGAATATATATAAAGAAAAGGGGAGATTTGAAAACAATTCTATGTTTGCAATGGTATAGAATGGGCTTGGCAAACACATAGAATCAAATGTAGGCTTGAAAGTTGATACAAAATGATGGTTTTTTCAAAAAATTAGAGTTTTTGTCAAAATTCAAGCATATTTGGTTTTTTCATGAAACTATATTTTTCTAGGATAGACTATATCTTAACAAATATGCTTGCAAAGTTTTAAATTTTTTCGAATTTTGTAGAATTTTCTAGAGGTTTCTGAATTTAGGCTGAAAATTCAGAGTTACTGAGTATCAGTCGATCATTCTGTGGGTTTGCGAATTGAAGGCACCAGTCGACTGATGTTGGATCAGTCGACTGATCCTTCTGGTTGTTGATTTCTGTGGATTTTTCAGAAATATAATAGGTTCTTGTCGACACTAGGGATAGGATTGCTTGGGGCAATCATTTTGATGGTGTCAAAGGGAGAGAACTTGTGGTGTTAAGTTAGGTTTGACTTAACTTGGTGTTGTGGAAAATTGAAAATTATGTAAAGGACATAGGTTAAGGGGGAGGGCATGTTTATGTCTCTTAATGTGCTATGTCTTTAATTTTTAATTGTTATTGTTATTTTTACACCTAACTTAAACATATTGTCACACATCAAAAAGGGGGAGTTTGTTGGGGCAATCGCCCCAAGTATGATCGGGAGGATCATGGGTTTTGATGTGTGTGTGTCAATATGATTAAGTTATGGTTTTATATTGATCTAATATATGTATGTGAGTGTGCAGGTCTGCAGGATACACATAGGCTTGGTTGGATGACTTCAGGTACGGTGAAGGGTGGCATGGAGGCAAGTCGTGGGCTTGTGTGCGCATCCGAGGGACCATGACAAAGCAGGGACGATGAGCCGAGGGAAGCGGACTTCGAGGCGTACGTGAAGGATGGCATGAAGGCAAGCCGAGGGCTTGTGTGCGCATTTGAGGGACGAGGACCAAAGTCGAAGAGGGCTTGAAGGCAACAGATCGAGGCTGCTGGAGTAGGAACGATGAGCCGAGAGACGCAGACTTCGAGGCATGCGTGAAGGATGGCATGGAGGAAAGCCGAGAGCTTGTGTGAGCATCTGAGGGACGGGAACCGAAGACGAAGAGGGTGCGAAGGCAACTGATCGAGGCTGCTGGATGAAGAGTCAACCAGGTCGTGAGGGTTCGAGTATTGAGGGAATTGTACTCGGGAACTAAGTCGTGAGGGTTCGAGTGCGGAGAGAAATGTACTTGGGAAGGGTAATCCTAGACTTAGGAATGGACCAGTCGACTGAACCAGGATCAGTCGACTGGTAGTGACCAGAATTTGAAGAGTCAGGTTGTGACTTTCGAATTCGCAAATACCAGTCGACTGGTACTGGACCAGTCGACTGGTAATGGTCATTTCAGCCTCGAGCTCTATTTAAGAGAGCTCGTTTAAGGCTGTTTCTTCTTGGCGAAACTTGCTTAGTTAAAGCTGATTAATAGCCTACAGTGCTCAGGGATTGTCCAAGGTTTGTGGCGAGGTTTCTCCACCCACAAGGAGCGACAAGAGCTAGCCAGAGGTGCTCCAGGAAATCATCCACCGAAGGATTGGGATCGTCCACCGTACGGACAGTCGTGGAGTAGAAGTTTCATCTCCGAACCACGTAAATTGGTGTGTTCTATTAGTTATTAGTTTTTATTTTCATTTTCATTGTGTTTCCGCTTGCGCTTTAACAGCTTGTAGGAAGAAAAATCGAAAGTAAGCTATTCACCCCCCGCCCCTCTAGCTTAATAGTAAGATCCTAACACCTTTAACCTCTAATGACTATAAACGTTATGTATTAACCCCTATAAGATAATACACAAGTTTAATATCATTAGGATACTTTCCGACCTAGCTAAAAATAGTTTCAGCCTATATCAGTCGACTAAGTCAGTTACCAGTCGATTGACCTAGTCGAAAAATCAACCTCACAGAATTATCAGTCGACTAACCTCTGCACCAGTTGACTGATACTCTAATATCAGCCTATTTGGCATTCTGAACTCAATTTAATAAATATGCTGATAATTCCATAATTCTTCAAAAATTCTCAAATTTTGTGGAGAGGTTTATGGTACCCGTGTCTACTTGGGAAAAATACATTCAAAAATGTGTCTACCACCAATCCCAAGATTGACACAAAATCCAAAACTATCTAAATAGTTCAATTGAACATTGACCTAAAGTCCTAGTTTTGGTCTCCTTTTGATGCACTTGCCTATACCAAACCACAATGCATCCATATCATTGGTTTATATTACATTTATACATCAAAACCCCATTTTTATGCAATATGACCCCAATGTCACATTTTTATTGCATGACACTCAATTTCAATGTGTCAAATCCCTAGGATTGAGACTCAAATCCGTCTCCAAATCCTATGGCACACTCCATGATCCATCTAGACTTCTAGGAGAAATCCACCCAAGATCCATTGATCATAGGTCCCAACTTGGCTCTTAGAGCTCCCACTTGAGCTCTTAGCCCTATCTACCTCCCTAGGTGATTCTTCTACAAATACAAGGTCACACTGGTGTATCTTCGGTGATTTTTAGCTTATAAACCTAACCTTCTTAACCTTGAATACCTTGTCCTTAGTTAAGATTTTCTTCCTTTTAACCTTGGGCATCTTGTCTTTGGTCAAGATCTTTTTGCTCTTAAATGACATTCCTTTGTCATTTTTGGACTTCCCCTTGCTATAGTCATATGACACCCTTGCATATGACTTCTCCATAGCATTGGAGATCTTAGATCGGTATCCTAGGCCCGATCTATTATTATTGAGTTTTTGACCACCCAATACCATACCTAAACCCTTATACCCAATAGTGAATCTGTCTAGGGTTTTATCTAATATCTCAAGCTTTATCCTCAAAGCTTGATTTTCCCTTTCTAGGTTCTTAAACCTAGAATTGACATGTCCACCTTGGATATTCCTAGACCTACCCACCTTCCTAGGTATGTGTCTCCCCTTCTTGAGATTAATGTCATAGTCTTTAGATCTAATGATCTTGGTTTTATCATGACATGATTTCCTAAGATTTTGATCTATATGATTCACCCTATTTTTATTATGATATCTAAAACCATAATTATGCATGGAAAAATAATTAACATTATTTTTAACATGCATGGAGGAGTTTAAATTTTAATTACATTTCAAATTAAAGTTAGGGATTACCTCCCTTACCCTTGTAGCTCCCTCTTGATATGAGCTCCTCCTTTTCTCCTTCTTCTCCCATTTCCTCAAATGCTCCAACTTCTTGAATTCTCCTTTTCTTGAGTATTTGGTGTGGTAATGTCCTAGCTCACAACATGTGAAGCACCTAATGTGCTTCTTCTCCATCTTAGCTCCATCTCCACAACTTATGTTAGTTTTCAAATTAATTGAATTGAGTTTAGGGTTTACCTCCTTTATCTTACCCTTTGGACATATGTCTTTATAGTATCCCTTTTCATTGCACCCAAAGCAAATAATGTGGTCCTTTGACTTTGCTTTGGTGGAGGTGGAAGCTAGGTTGACTTATTCTTCAACATTTGATGAGGTGGATGCTTCTTCTTGCTCCGGCATTGAACATAGTCTCTCATCTTCTTGTGCCACTTCACTTGAGGAGGTGAATTATTTTTCATCTTCTTTCTTCTCCTCCTTGGATGTTGAGCTCCTCTCCTCATCCGATTGATCCTTTTCTTCCTCTTGGACCATTAAGCTCATTTCCTTGGGCTCTTCTACTTCTTGTGCTTGTGTAGGGTTTTGATGAAGAGCTATCATCTTGCTCCATTGCTCATGAGCACTTTTATATTTACCTACACCACTAATTATATCATTAGCCAAAATATTAAGTAATATTGAGATTACCTTCTCATTTGCCTTTGATTGTGTTTGTTGCTCCTTGGTGTAGGATCGATCGTGTCCGCTAGAGGGGGGTGAATAGCGATTTTCGAACCCCTTTCTTCCTACACGGTTAGTTTGCGCAACGGAATATACAATAAAAATAATCAAACAAATACTAACCAATGCTAACACGAGGATTTACTTGGTATCCACCCCGGCCGGGTGACTAATCCAAGAATCCGTCGGTGGATCACTCCCCGGATAACCTCCGGCTAGCACTCGTCGCTCCTTGTGGGTGGAGAAACCTCACCACAACACCTTGAGAACCTCTGAGCACAAAGACTACTGTTTGACCCTTAACCAAGACCAAACGCGTCAAGAATCTCAGCCACCATGAAGTCCTCTTTAAATAGGACTCGGGCTGAAACCATCGCTACCAGTCGACTGCCAATTTACCAGTCGACTGGTCTAGCCTTAATTGCTAGCCAACGGCTAGCCCAACGACTAGTTTTCGGGATTACCAGTCGACTGTCATTTTACCAGTCGACTAGTCCAGCCCCGAAATCATTCTGTGAGTTTTATCAGTCGACTGCCTCCCAGGCAGTCGACTGCCCCACTCACATACCTAGGGTTTCCCTTCCCGAGTACACTTCTCTCAGCACTCGACCCCTAGGATTCCCCGAGTACAATCACACAGCACTCGTACCCTCACGACTCAACTGACTCCTCTTCAGCAGCCTCGACTGTTGCCTTCGCGCCCTCTTTATCTTTGGCTCCTGTCCCTCGGATGCACGCAAGCTTCCAGCTTGCCTCCATGCCATCCTTCACGCATGCCTCGAAGTCCACACCCATCAGCTCATCGTCCCTGCTCACCAAGGTCCCTCAGGTGCACACAAGCCTCCAGCTTGTCTCCATGCCACCCTTCACCGTATCGAGGCCGTCCAGCCAAGCCCATATGTGTATCTTGTACATCCTGCACACTCAACATACACATATAAGAACACAAGGGTAAACCTAGCTTAAACCCTTTGCCCAAACATCAAAACACTTGGTCACTCCGGACCACAGATTGCCTCAACAATCTCCCCCTTTTTAATGTTTGGCAATACGTTTAAGTTAGGGAAAGCAAAATAGTAGTCAATAGCAAAAACAATGTTAAAATCATGCATATGCAATGCATACATGGATCCTATCCCAAGGCATCCCACACCTAACCCTCCAAGTTAGGAATTTTCTACACCTAACCCTTCAAGTTAGGATTTTCACCACCTAACCTTCCAAGTTAGGATTTTCACTACCTAACCCTCCAAGTTAGGACTTTTCAATACCTAACCCTCCAAGTTAGGATTTTCACCACCTAACCCTCCAAGTTAGGATTTTCACCACCTAACTCTCCAAGTTAGGACTTTTCACGGGCTTTTTAAAGCTTCGGACAAGCTCCCCCTATATTGGACTTACAAAGGCTTTTTAAGAACCTCTCCCAGGTTCACCTTACGCCAAGAATGGAGCAACCATGCTCCCCCCTTAGCTCCCCCTAAACCTAGGGTTTCTATCAAAGGTGTGTTTGATTTCCCAACTTAAACCTAACACTTCTCCCCCTTTGCCTAACATCAAAAAGAACCCAGCAATATCCCAATTATCGGTTCTTTTAATCCCCAATGACCATAAACAATGTGTACTAGTCCCCCATACACTTGTTTTGCATCATTTGGACCCCAAACCAACTGCTGATACAAAATTCAGCTTTTACCAGTCGACTGCCCTGGGGGGCAGTCGACTGATACTCTGAAAATCAGAATTTCAGCCTTTCTGACGAAATTCAGAAATGCACTAGAAATTTCACAAATCTCCAAAAATTTCCAAATTTTGTGGAGACATTTGTGGTACCCATACCTACTTGAGAAAAATATATTCCAAAATGTATCTATCATCATTCCCAAGTTTGACATAAAACCTAAAACTAGCTAAAAACTTCAATCAAGCCTTAACCTAAAGTCCTAATTTTGATTTTCTCTTGATGTCTTTGCCCATGCCAACCCACAATGCATCCCTAGCATTGATTTACATGGCAATTATACATCAAAAATCAATTTTCATGCAATATGACCCCAAAGTCATATTTCCATGCATGAAACTCAAAAACACCGTGTCAAAACTCAAGAATTGAGACTTAAGTCCGTCTCCAATTCTTTTGGCACACTCCGTGATCCATCTAGACCTCTAGGAGCACCCTCCAAATATTCATTCACCATATATCCCAAAGGCTCCTAGAGCTCCCCCTTGAGCTCTTAGCCCTAGCCACCTCTCTAGATGACTCAACCATCACTAGGTCACATCGGTGTTCCACCGGTGTCTCTTGGCCTACAAACTTGACACTCTTAACCTTAGACACCTCGTCTTTGGTTAAGTCATTCTTTTCCCTTTTAAATGGCATCCCCTTGCCATTTTTGGACTCCCCCTTCTTTCCATAATCATATGCTATCCTAGCATATTTCTTCCCCTTGACATGAGAGTTCTTAGACCAGTATCCTAACCCCGATCTATCATTGGTGCGGTTTAAACCACCCAACACCATATCTAAACCCTTAGATCCAATAGTGAATCTCTCTAGGGTTTTCTCCAATCTATCAAGCTTTTCCCTTAAAGCTTGATTTTCCCTTTCTAGGTTCCTAAACCTAGAATCCATATGTCCACTTTGGATATTCCTAGACCTACCCTCCTTTCTAGGCACATTCCTTCCCTTCTTGGGCTTAGTGCCTTGTTCCTTAGGTACAAAGGTCCTAGGTTGATCATGATGCATGCTTTTCCTAGGGTTTTGATTTACCTTGTTAACTCTAGTCCTATCACTGTATTTAAAACCAAAATTATGCACCATTAAATATTTTTCATTAAAACTAGCATGCATAGATGGGTAATTAACATGATTTCTAAAATGCAATGAGGAACTTGAAATTGAGTTACATTTTAATCTAGGGTTTGGAATTACCTCTCTTACCCTTGAAGTTCCCCCTTGATGTGATCTTTGCTTCCTTCTTTCTTCTTTCTCCCATCTTCTCAAATGCTCCATTTTCTTTAATTCTCCTTTTCTAGGGCACTTTGTGTGGTAGTGTCCTAGCTTTCCACACGTGAAGAATCGGATTTTCTTTTTCTTTTCTTGGGCTCCTCCATTCCTACAATTCATGTTAGATTTGAAAGAACTTGAAACGAGTGTAGATTTTACCTCCTTTTTACCTTTCGGGCACTTGTCCTTGTAGTGCCCCTTTTCATTACACCCAAAGCATGTGATATGGTCCTTGACTCTTGCTTTGGTGGAGGTTGGAGCTTCTTCTTCAACTTTTGATGATGTGGATGCCTCCTCTTGATCCGGTACGGTTGAGGGTCTCTCCTCCCCCTCAATTCTCGAAATCGATACCTCCTCTTCTTCTCTTGAGAAGGTTGATGATCTTTCACTCTCTCCCTCTCTTAAAGGTGTAGATGACTCAATTTTCTCCTCTTCTTGAATCATGGAGCTCACTTCATTGGGATCTTCCACTACTTGACCTCGTGTAGGGTTTTTATGAAATTCTTCTACTTTGATCCACAATTCGTGTGCATTTTTGTATGCTCCTACACCATTCAAAACATTAGTAGGCAAAGAATTAAGCAATATGTCAATTACCTTTTTATTCACTTTGGATTGATTTTCTTGTTCTTGATTCCAATATCTAGGTTTAAGCCTCTTCCCGTGCTTATCCTTTGGAATCTCGAAGGGTGCTTCAAGCGTAATTCGAAGGTCCCACTCCATTCTGAATCACGTCTCCATCCGTGACTTCCAATACCCGAAATCTTCATGGTCGTAGGCCGACGGAGTGTAGATGTCGTCCCTGAATTTGTCTTCCATCATTTCTTCTTCCTCTAGCGTGTGCTCCCTCGGCGGTTAGTCCAATCGAGAGCGGTCCTCGCTCTGATACCAACTGTAGGATCGATCGTGTCCGCTAGAGGGGGTGAATAGCGATTTTCGAACCCCTTTCTTCCTACACGGTTAGTTTGCGCAACAGAATATACAATAAAAATAATCAAATAAATACTAACCAATGCTAACACGAGGATTTACTTGGTATCCACCCCGGCCGGGTGACTAATTGATGGACCCAAAAGAGGTGTCATGAAAGTGGGTCTCAAATTTAGATATTTATAAGCTGGAAACCCTTTTTGCAATCAAAGAATAAAAGCGTAGTAAAGGGGCCACAGGTCGTATTTTTCCTAGGGCTAGTTGAGATAGTTCGATTCGAGCTTGAGTTTAGGTGTCGTCAAATATTTTTGGGTTTCAAATAGAACTTGGGGTTTTGATTTCAATTAGAAATGAAAATGGAATAAAAAGAAGAAAATTTAACTAAGCAGCTTAACTAGGTAATGGCAATTAAGGATTTCATTAATGCAATAACAATAAACTGACAAAATTTGAATGTATTCTAATGCAGAAACTTGCTTCTAAAATTAATAAACTGACACCTTCAGAGATAGAATTGACCAATTCAAAAAAACAACTCAAAGAAGGAATGAATTCAGAAATGCTGAACATGAATGTAGAAGTGAAACAGCTATTCATATGCAGAAGTTCAGATTCGAAGGTAAAACTTAATACCAAACTGGATGTAAATCAAATAAAACCGGCTGCAACAATTACAAATTAAAACTCAGAAAAGAAAATTCAGTAACCTATGTGCTCTGATGCACACTGCAGGTCTACAACTGATACTTAAAGGAAAGAAGGCTGATACAAATTTAAAGAATGGCAAGCATTCAGTTGAGCCAATCCTTGATACAGGAAACAGAATTCTGCTAATGAAGAACAAGTGAAAATGAAACAAACAAATAGAATGCAAGCAAACTAATGGATGCAGTATCAAGAGTTCAGATCTCAACTTATATGCAAAGATATATTCGAATGCAGAAATGGAAAGCAGGAAGTTAAACCCAAAATTCAGCAATGCAACTACAAATCACGAGCAGTAAAGACAAAACAACTGAATTCGAGAACCTAAATCTAACTTCAGAAAAGAATCCAAGGAACTGATGTAACTGCTAAAAACTTCAGCAAATACACACTAAAAATCACAGATTCGAACTTAATTGCAGAAATGATAACCAACTTGCAGAAATAGAAAGGGATACTAAACAAGCTGAATTAATAATGCAGAAATAAAAAGGAATGCTTAACAAACTCAAAACAAATGCATTAACACACTAACAGCTGTATCTAATTTCAGGAATTGAGACTAACACGAATTAAATTCGAAATCACTGCAGAACTAGAAATTGCATTGGCACGCAAAAAAAACAGAACTGCTACCCAACTGATACCAAATTCAGATACGATTCAAAGCAAAATAAGCTAATCTAAATTCAATTTGTCATTACACACGCAATCTAGCTAATAAGAGCACTGAATTAAAACTCTAATTAAGGCAGAATCCATTCAGAAACGAAACCTAAGGCAGCTGATATGAAATTAAGGATGAAACTATTTTGCAGAATTGAAATTACAGCTAAAACAAAAAGGAAATGCAGTAAAAACTAATCTCGATCCTTCACTTGTATCAAGACCTCCTTGTTCGTCACGCAAGGGCAAGCCAAGAACCCATTCAACTCGCAAATCAATGGAAAAATGGCTCAAACTTCAGATCTGCTCACAGATTTCAATTGGCTGGAAAAACCAATTTGATCTCCTTGATTTCGCAATGAATAAATGCGATTGAGCTTTGGTGATGATCAGAGTGTATCAGAAAACCCTTCAGATAGCTCCGATTGAGAAGATTGGCACGAAATCACAATCAAGTTGATCAAATTACAGAAACTGATGAAACCCTCACTCAGCCCCTGTTCCGATGCAAATCTGTGATTGAATCTCCATTGAAGCCTCTTCCAAGGATTCAGATCTTGCTCCAAGGTGCTGATCGAGTTGGCCACGCCTTCAGATGGAAGAAATCGCAACAAAATCGAAGAAAAAAAATGAGAAAATGGGAGCTGCGCCGCGAAGACGCGACAGATCTGAAAACAGGGGAAGTCTGTTTAAGTAGTTGATCAACGAACGACTCAGATTAATTCCACTTCATCTAACGGTTGATCTTCGTCCAATTTGACTCAAATTTTTCAGATCTTGATCAGAGGTCAGGATCATCCTCGGGGTAGCTCGGATCTGCCAGATCTCCAATGGATGGTTCAGATCACCTTGATCTTTGAATGGATGGTCTAGATCCCTCTGATCGTGATCTAATGGCCAGATGATCTCCGATTGGGCTGAAACCTTCAGATCTTGATCTGATCGCTCGATTAGACTTAATCCCAGCTCGGATTGATCAGAAGTTCTCAGATGGTCTAGATCTAACCGTTCTTGCATCGGACGGTCCATATTAGTTAACGCTTGATTACTTGATCCAGTCCACTTTGACTCAACTTTGACCCAATATGACCTAGGTCCATGATCCTTCCAAGCCTACAAAAGTAGATCAAAAATTTAGTGACAAAACAACTCAAATATATCAAAATTTGCAATTAGGTCCAAAAAGAGTATAAATCCTAAAACCTAGGGTAAATCCACAATTACACAAGTAAAATATGGGTCAAACACGGATTTAAGCATATAAAATGATCAATAAAATGACACTTATCAACTCCCCCACACTTAAGCTTGAGCGTCTCGCGAAAAGTACTAAATATGTATCCCCTAGTTTTTCTCAAACATTAAGTAGAAGCAATTGAAAAGAAATTACCTAGGGTTGTTAATTCCCATAAATCTAAGCTCCATGGATTAATATCTTGTCCTTAAATCAACAACTTAACAAATTCAACCTTCATGATTCATTGAGATGAATTTCACTCACTAAACCTCTCAAGGGAAATTTTTGGTGGCTCTCTTCCTAAGTTCTAAGTACATGATGAAAATGGAGCTCACTCATACACACATGCTTTTTGCACTACCATAGGCTTGCTTGTTATCTACTCTCTACCATTATTCATGATTATAATCAACATCTAAAGAAATTCATCCAACAAGAGAAAGATATATAAAATGATAAAAATGAGGTAAAAGCTAAGAAAATAGCAAATTTGATTAAAGTGGAAGACTTGAATGCCCAAGGATATTTTTGATGCACTTTGCCCTCTCGTCAATCATCATAATGAAATCCAAAGTGTGGTAGAGGGAGGCTTTGGTATTGCCCTTCAAAATTTTGATGAAAAAGCCTCATCAACTCCTTTGTGCCAATTTTCCATCTTGCGTGCCAATTTGCTTCTTTCTCTTTTCTTTTCTGATTTTATTTTCTTTTTCTTTCTCTCTAGTGAATTCAGAATGTAATGGAGCAGATCTTCAATTTGGATGAGAGTATCTTCACTGATTTTATGGTGCCAAGTCTTCAATTGTGTGCCAACTTTGCTTCTTTGTTCTTCTTGTTTTTCAAACTATTTTTTTCTGTTTTTATCTCAGATTCAAATCAGCTGCTGGCTTCAGATCTGATTGCAGCTGAGTATCTACTCATTCTTTCCTTCATTCTTCTCAGTTATATGGTGCCCAGCTCTTTTTCTTCTCATAGCTATTTTTTTCTCAGCTTACAAGTTTTTCTTTTTTTTTTTCTATTTTTTTCTATTTTTTTTTCTGGGTTTCATGTTTCAGATTCACGCCATATGATTCAGACCTTGCAATCTCTGATTTCTCACAACAATTAGCCTCAAATAACAGTGGAAAGTTCACATGCTTCACTTGAGAATTTCAGCTCAGCAAATTCAAGTTCCATCCATGACACAATCAATTTCAAGTTGATACAAACTGTTTTTTTTTCTGTTTTTGTCTCAGCTTCCCAATAACTTCAGCACTTTACAGCTTGCTTCCAGGTTCAGCTTGTATCATTCCACAACCCTTAGATTCAGCACAACTCAGCTCAGTTCAAATCTGCACAAAATTTTTTCTGTTTTGGCACAACATTTCTGCATTTGTTCTTTTCAGCATTTTATTTCTGCTTCCATTCAGACTTTCAACAAAGTGTTGCTGCTTTTAAACTCCATGATTCCAACTTCCCACTTCTTAATCCACATCATCTCTAATCCAAGTTAGTCTCACAGAATTTTTTTCCTTTTGCACAGTTTTTTTTTCCGTGTGCCATTTTTTTCTCTTTTTATTTTGTGTCCGAATGGAACTTGCAAAGAATAGCTTGAATCCCCAAATTAACAACAGAAATCTAGATGTTCCAATGGCTTCTCTTCCTTAACACTTAATTCTTGTTTATCCTTGATAACAAACTCACTCACTTGGCACCTTTTGGCTTCAACTTGAAATGAAATGACTCTTTTTGATACAAAATGTCTCCAACACACTAGACATCTCTCCCACACTTAATCTTTTGTCCGTCTTGGGCAAAATAACATCAAAGAACATCCCCAAGCAAATAAGTCCCTAGAAAGTATGGTTAGGAGTAGGAAATAAGGAAAGAAAAATAGAATGAACATGATTATTGCCAAAAATTGACATAGAAAGGTAAACAAATTTATTAGCCTCTATAGATGTGATCCAATCATTGAAATATGGTTTTGAAAGAACCAAAGCAAGTTCTAGAGTACAATCACATGTATGTGTCACAAAATAAGGCTAATCCTCACTAGATAAAAATAATTCATCTCAAGTCCTCAATCAAGAATCCATGGCCAAGTTGTACTCAAGCATCCAAGATTTCATCCATGAGCTCAAATCTAAAGTTTTAACAATCAAATTTAATTTGTTTTCAAAAGACTCTAAAATGCTATGAAGATAGTCTAAAGGGATACATTTATTCCTATTCATGAAGAAAAAGTGCCAAAAGACATAAAATGATATTTACCATGTCTCCTATTTATTCTTCTACTCTACTCACGTATTTATTAGCAAGAACTCTTTTTAAAAGAAAATTCTACTTCTAAAGAACATAAAAATGAAAAAGGCAATGAAAGAAAATGCAAGAAGGAACAAACTCCCCTTTATTTCTGGCGGTCGGAGTCTATCTAGAAATAATCTCCATCGTGGTAGTGGAGGGGTATGGGTAATTGAGAGAGTTCCCTTCCTTTGATGATGCATACCTCCCCCACACTTAGACTTTGCAATAAACTGTTTAGGTGGCCGAAGGTAATTTAGGTCCAAGATCCATTTTAGAGGTGGAGTGCTTCGAATTAAAGTAGGATCATCTCCTCCCTCTTTATTCTTTTTGGAAAACCATCCAGGGGGTTGAAGACTATCTAAATGGAGTACCCACTCAAGAAATCTCTGAGACCCTGCAAAAACATGTAAAACCTTTCTCAAGCGTGCGGGGTAAGAAAAAAGTGCAATATCATCAATCTCTACATAAAATGTATCTAAAAATGCATCGCATCCAATAAAATCAATTTTTGGTACCTCAGTAAATTTTTCACAAGCATATTCTACATGAGGTATATCAAGAAATGTTTCACAGTTAATAAAGTCAATCTCAGGTATCTCCAGAAGTTTTTCACACTCAATTTCAGCATAAGAAATAATAAGAGATTCTTCACAATAGACAACTTCAATTTTAGGCTCTTCTAAAAAATTTTCAAAATCACTTTTAGCTTAATCTGTCTCAAGAATATCATAACAATGAATAAAATCAAGCCTGGGTGCCTCTAAAGAATTTTCATAATTATTTTTCACAAATGATGTATCAAGGCATTCTTCACATGCAAATCTAGACATCTCCCTGAAATTTTCTAAAGGAAAAGAAGAAATACAAACCGTTTACGTGGTTCAGAGATAAAGCTTCTACTCCATGGCTGTTCGTAAGGTGGACGATCCCTATCTGTCGGTGGATTAGTCCCCGAAAGACCTCCGGCTAGCTCATGTAGCTCCTTGTGGATGGAAAAACCTCGCCACAATACTTGCACACACACCTGAGCTTAGTAGACTACTAATAAGCTTTACCCAAGCCTATTTCGTCAACCTTAGCCAGCCAAATCGAGCTCCTTTAAATAGAGATCGTGGCTCAACTAGCCGTTACCAGTCGACTAGTGCCTTCCAACCGAATCCGAACGTTGCATCCCAACGTTCGAATTCCCAGGCGATACCAGTCGACTGCACAGAAGATCAGTCGACTGGTCTTTCTATGCCAACTACCAGTCGTCTGATACAAGCATCAGTCGATTGCCCAAACCCTAAACCTAGGGTCTCCCTTCCCGAGTATAATTCTCTTAGCACTCGGACCCTCACGACTCAGCTAACTCTTCACCTAGCAGCCTCAACCTATTGCCTTCTAGCTTTCTTCGACTTTGGCTCTCGTCCCTCCGATGCATACGAGCCCACGACTCATTCTCATGTCATTCTTCGCATATGCCTCGAAGTGCGCTTCTCTCGGCTCATCGTTTTTGCCTTGTTCACGATCTCTCGGATGCATACGAGCCCACGTCTCGTTTCTTCATGTAATCCTTCACCGGACCCGAACCCGTTCAGCTACGTCTATGTATATCCTGCAAACCTGCATACTCACATACACAGATCAATTACAAGGGTGAACCTAACTTAAACCCTTTACCCAAACATCAAAACACATGGTCACTCCGGACCATAGATTGCTCCAACATTAGGAACCCAAAACCTATTGATGCTCCTTAGGTGCTCTAGGTATTCATCAGGGATATCCTCCCTTGATACCTTCTTAATGACTTTCCTAGGCTTTTTAGAAGCCTTAGTCATACTAGTCTCATTTCGGTCAAATCTAGGGATGACTTCCCTTGTGATTTTGACTTGACTTCTAGACCTAGATTTAGTTTCATACCCATATGAAACTTTATGATAGGATAACACATTCTCTTTGGCTCTAGGTTTGTATCTCAAACCTTTCTTGTCCTTTGACACTATTTGTCAATTTTTTAGGGTCCCCTCCAATTTATCAAGTCTTGACCTCAGGACCTGATTTTCCATTATTACATCATTGAACTTAGGATCATGAAAGTCTTAGATATTTCTCTTTTTAGCCTTAATTTTTGAACGTCTACTATTAAATGTTCTAAATTGTTCCCTAATCTTAGGTGTGGTAGTCGTAGCATGAAAGGTTTTATAATTTTTTCTAAAATTATCATGCTTCCTATTTTCATGATAAATAATATTAAAATGATAGAAATTATTTCTAACATACTTTTTATCATAATGTAAAGAAATATTATTAACTAATGGTACCTTAGCCTTGTTCTTGGAAACTTCCCCTTGACTTGAGCTTTCTACTTTATTCTTGGTTAGATTCCTCCCCTTAGGCATTGGTTCTGATAATGACCCTTTTGATTACACAAGAAACACATAATGTGTTGGGGTAATCGGCCTAAGTATGACCAAGTGGATCATGGTTTTGATGTGTGTGGGTCAATATAATTAAGTTAGGTTGTCATGTTGGTTTGATATGTGTGTTTGAGTCATGCAGGACTTGGTAAATCACACATGAAGTACGCATCCAAAGGATGAGAGCCGAAGGAAGATGACTCCAAGGGAAAGCCGGGGAAATAGACTTCAAGGGCATACGTGAAGAGTGGTATGGAGGCAAGCCGCGGGCTTGTGTGCGTATCCGAGGGACGAAAGCCAAGGAAGACAACTTCAAGGGGCGAGCCAAGAGAGTGGACTTCAAGGCATACGCGAAGGGTGGTCTTCGGAGTGAGTTGGAGTGAAAATGTACTCTGGGCAGTCGACTGCGGGTGGACCAGTCAACTGCCAGAACTCACAGAAAGATCAGTCGACTGGTCCTGGACCAGTCGACTGATCAGTTCAAAAACTAGTCATTGGCTAGCGACTGGCTGGGGACCAGTCGACTGCCCTTGGGGCAGTCGACTGGCGTTGAGACTGGACTATTTTAAGAATAGTCCTCTCCTCTATTTAAGGAGAAGTTTTGAGCAGAATAGCGTTGCGGTTCTAGAGAATAGAATCTTGTTCTAAGTGCTCAAAGTCTCATTCTCTTCCTCTCACTTTCATTTCTACTTTGTAAAGAGGAAGAGAGCATCTTGTGAAGGTTTCTCCACCTTGAAGGAGAGTTTCATAGTGAAGCTTGTGTGCGCAGTGTGGATCCTTAGATTAGTCACCTCTCGGAGGTGGATACCAAGTAAATCAGGGGGTTAGCATTGTTTTTATTATTTATCGATTTTGTTCTTATGCTTTCACTAACACTTTTGTAGAGAAAATTGAAAAGAAGCTATTCACCCCCCCTCTAGCTTAACGCCAAGATCCCAACAAGTGGTCTCAGAGCCCGATTTGTTTCGGAAGAACTCACCATCAACCAGAACATCGAGATGGTGTTTCAAGAGGGATATAGCACCGCACGACCACCATTCTTTGACGACAATGATTTTGCATATTGAAAAGGTAGAATGGAATATTATCTTATGAATGATATTGAAAATTGGTTTAGTGTTGTAGATGGTTTCGAAGTGCCAATGAATGAGAGGGGAGAGCCTCTTCCTATGAAGAATTGGTCAAAAGAAATCATGAGGAAAGCACAAGCAAATGTAAAGGCTACAACATCTCTACAATGTGGTCTTTCAAAGGAGCAATTGAACAAGGTAAGACCATTCAAGACCGCAAAGGAGCTTTGGGAAAAGCTTATCGAGCTAAATGAGGGATAAAATGAATCAAGAACAGCAAAGAAGGATCTCTTGGTGGCACAACTTCAATCCCTCACCATGAAGACCAATGAAACCGTAAGTCAATTTCATGGAAGAGTTAAAGAAATCATCAATGAACTCCATGTGATAGGTGAGAAATTGGAGAATAGGGATCTAGTGAGGTATGTGCTTCAATCTTTCCCTTGAACAACTCTATGGGCCTCAATGGTTGATGCTTATAAAGTCTCTAGGGATCTTTCTTTAGTAAAGCTTGATGATTTATATTGTGAATTTGAACTTCATGAACAAGCTAATGTGTCTACTAAGGAAAAAGGTGTAGCTCTTGTTGTAGAAAAAGAAAGAAGAAAGAAGAAGGACAAGAAGAAGGTCACATACTCATCATCCGATTCGGAAGAATCAAGCGCTTCAATGGATAGTGATCAAGAGGCGTATATGGTAAGGAAGATGAGGAAAACATATAAGAGTTTTTCTAACAAATCTCGTGATAGGAAAAATTCAAGGAGCAAGAATAAAACAAGAGAGGTCATATGCTACAATTGCCATGGAGAATGACACATGAGGAATGAGTGTCCACTCTTAAAGAATAATGAAGAAAGAAAAAGGAAGAAAAGAAGAAGGATGAAAGGAAGAAAACAAAAGAAAAAGGTAAGAAGGCTACAAGTCTAACGGCGACGTGGGATGATCCTTCATCATCGGATGAAGAAGAACACCACGTGTCGCATTTTACACTAATGGGAGTTGATAACATAGCATCATCCGAAGATGAGAAGAGCTCAAGTGATAATGAAGAAGGGAGCTCAAGTGAAGGGGGAGATCAATCTTCGCATTCGGATGTCTCGGTAAGTGAGGTATACAACCTACCCCCCCACTACAATTGTGAAAATTATTTCTAGTACTAATGATGATTTGTTTGATGCCAAAAAGAAAATTAAGAGTTTGAAAAATGAGATTTCCATGTTAAAGGAAAAAATTAGAATCCATGACAATCAAGAGCAAAATGCATGATTCTTCTTTTGGTTTAAATGAGTCATCTTTAGAAGAAGAAAATAAGGAATTAAGGGAAAAGGTAGAAAGTCTCACTAAGGCCCTTAGCAAATTTCAAGTTGGCTCAAAGAACCTTGTGTTGGATCGGGTTGGACAGGCTAGTGGGGGGTGAATAGACGGTAAAAAAAAATAAATGGAAGGCTCTCGTCTTTTAAAAAAGAAACTTGGTTGCAACTGAGAACATTGCTTCCAAGGCAGTGGACGCTCAATAAAAATCTCCTTGTGGCGGAGAAACCTTACAGAAATAGCACGCTAGACTTTTAGAGAGTTTACAAGAATGAATTAATTGAATGAATGAAAAGGCTTAAACTCTAAGCCTATTTATAGCCTAAGAGAATAAATCTAAATTGTTGATTGTTGAGAAATTTTCTCTTGGTCGTTGATCCATGGATGTAATCTGAACGGTTGATCTTGGATGGGATTAAACTGCATCCATTGGATCTGATTAAAGGATAAGGTTTTATCCTTTAAGATTTTTTCTTCTGCTCTAGACTTCGTTGTTGTAATCTTCAAGTAGTATCATTGGCAACTACATGTTGTCATCACCAGCTATCCCAAGTGGTAACTATGGCAACATATCTTAGGTGAGGTCTTGGGATCGAGTCTTCATAGTAGCAATTAAATTCTTTTTTCGAGTGCCTTGTTTGACATGGTCAAACTGACTAGTCTTTTGGATATTCGTCTTCTGGGTGATTTCCGGCCAACTGAAGTTAGGCTCACCCAAACCCGACTCCGGCCTTTCGCCCCTCGAGCGTCCTTCCTCCCAGCTTCTCGTCCCTCGAACACCGCGCACATCCTTCTCGCTCCCCCGGCGTACTCTTCCGCAGCTTCCGCGTCCCTCGGATTGTACCGAGCCCGTCGGCTCACTTCCCCGCACAATCCTTCTCATCCACTATGTCTTACACTCGACTTCCTCCGTACCTAAGCTCCTGCACACTTAGCAGAGGGATTAAACACACTAGGACCTAACTTAAATCGGTTGATCACATCAAAATCAACCAGGGTACTTACAATCTCCCCATTTTTGTTGTGCATCAATCTGAGTTAATTTAGGGTAAATAAAATAAAAAAACAAGCATAATAATGCAAACAGAGTAAGTTAAAAAAAACTTAGATTTAGAGTAAATTAAAAGTCTACCCCTTAACTTAACCCTATTTCTCCCCCTTTGATCACATAAAAAAAATGAGGAAAAATAATTAGGGAGGAAAAATTTTTGAATTTTTAGAATTTTTTTTTAAAAAAATTATAGTCCTACTCTCCCCCTTTGATACCAAAATATTTTTCTATCGAATTTTGAAACAATTCAAAAAAAAATTGAATATCTATAAAAAATTTGAATATTTTCATCAAAGTCGAAGAGAAAGATATGATTTTGGAAAAAAATTTCATCTTTAAATTTGTTCATGAAAATAAATAAAAAATAACAGATTCGAGTTTTTGAAGAATAAATTTTTAAAAAATTTGAAAAATACTTTGAAATATTTAAAAAAAATTATAATGAGTTCTTTCCACTATATCTGAATCATGAAAAATTAGATTTATGAAAGTAAATTATTTATCTATTTTTAAAATTTTAATTTCAAATTTCGAGCAGAAAATCAAAAAATATTCGAAATTTTTTGAAAAATTCTCAGTAGATGGACAACATAATTGTGCATAAAAAGACATAATTTTTGTTAAAAAAAATCTGCACATAAATAATAAAAAAATTTATCAGTTTAAAATAAATTTTGAAACCCAAAATAAATTCCTATCTACAGGATTAATTAAAAATATAGGCAGAATATAGCTTTTGGATACTTTTTTAAATTGACCCTTGTGGTTTTTAAAATACCAATTTAAATTATCAGGAAAACTATTTTTCTTTTGTCGTAAATATGCAATATCAAGTTCTAATTTTTACACTAAGTTTTTCAAATTATCATTTTCATTTTTCAAAATATCAGAAGAGGATATAAGTGTTAATTCATTTTTTAATTTTTAATTTTCTTTTTCTAATCTACAATTAGATTTGAGCAAGGCTTTAACTCCGGCATATAATTGATCATGAGGAAGAAAACAAACCTCACTTACCGGGTCTCTTTCGAAAAGCAAGGTTCTTTCTTCGTCGTCGATTTCTTCTGACGTCTCTCCCCCTTCATCAGTGCTCCCTTCTTGATGACTTGCCATCAGTGCAAGTCCTGCGTATTCTTGACCTTCCGACTCGTCTGACGAGGACTCATCCCAGGTGGCCTTCAGTGCCTTTTTCTTCTTTGGTTGATTTTTGAGTTTAGGAAACTGGTGTTGGATCAAGAGAAACGATAGAGGGGGGGGGGTGAATATCGTAAATCATTTTCGGATTGAAAAAGAGAATACACAGCGGATAAATTAAAACACAACACACAGACACCAAGATTTTACTTGGTTCGGAGTCGCGGTCAGCTCCTACTCCAAGGCCCACGGTCGTTAACCGTTTACTGCGGGCAATACTATAATCGCGCAAAATCTTACAAACAGTAGTACAGTAGTAAGTGCAGTAAGAATATAATTAAAAATTGACTCTTCGTTACTGACGCCCGGTGTAGATCGTTCTTCGGTGCGTAGGGTCATCGTCGGCACTTCTAATCTCGAAATGGAAGGTTTCTGGAGCAGCGCGTTTGAGTCGAAGAGCGTAGAAGCGTTGGAAGGATTGTTGTTTGAAGCCTTGGGGTCGAAGGGCTATTTATAGCCTACCGGGGCGCCCTGAACGTTGGGGTCGCCCCCCCCCCCCCCCCCCCCCCACGTGTCAATCGATCCGAGCAACTCTCGGTCAGCCGTTATCCCTCCAGGATCGGGCTGAGGTTTGACCGGGGCGCCCGGGTTGACTCGATCCGCTGGCTTTTCGCTGGCTTGAGTTGATCCACTTCGTTAGCTTGAGCCCGGGGCGCCCTGGGCACTGGGGGCGCCCGGGAGCACGGGGGCGCCCGGGAGCGTGGGGGCGCCCCGCCCAGTAAGCTACCGAAGCACTTCTTTGCTTAACTTGTTTTGTATTGGCCTTGGGGGCGCCCGGGACACTGGGGGCGCCCTACTCAGCTACTTGCCTCTCTCCTTTGGGCATTCTGAGCTGCAGCAACACGTTCCTTCGGTCCTGCATCCAGGGTTAGTCCAAAACAACATAAAGCAATACAGTATTAGGTTTATACAGCCTTAGCTGTCTTGGTTATGACTTTGGGTCTCCAAAATGGAGCCCTAGGTCGAACCGACACCTACTGTTCCCTCGACAGGAAACGCGTCCTCACCTACTCCTCTCGGGAGAATTTACCTATTGCCAACCAGCTCCTCTGGTTGGACTTTTGCCCAGCAGTCCTTCGCCAGGTGCTTAGCTGTCCTTTGCCAGGTTTTCAGTCCCAGGCAGTCCTTCGCCAGGTCTTTAGTTCCAGGAAATCCTTCGCCTGGTGCCCAGCTGTTCTTTGCCAGGTCTTCAGTCCCAGGCAGTCCTTCGCCTGGTGCCCAGCAGTCCTTCGCCAGGTCTTTAGTTCTAGGCAGTCCTTCGCCTGGTGCCCAGCTGTCCTTTGCCAGGTCTTCAGTCCCAGGCAGTCCTTCGCCTGGTGCCCAGCAATCCTTCGCTGGGTCTTAGGGTTCCGATCCCTAGCAGTCCTTCACTAGGTGCCTAGCAGTCCTTCGCTAGGACTTTAATCTGCACATTCAAGTAGTATATTAGATAAACATAACATCTTAACTTTTGAACCCTTTTGCCATTATCAAAACACAGGTTCGACTTGGGTGTTGTCTGCACCAACAATCTCCCCTTTTTTGATTTATGGCAACCCGGTTCAAAAAGTTAAGTTAATCAGAACAGATGATATAAGAGTTTAGTTTCCTCCCCCTGGAAGGAATCTCCCCCGAGGTTTTTCAAAAGTTCGTGGGATTTGAAAATTTTCTAAGTCTAAAGTTGAAATTGATTTTAAACACTTAGAACAATTTTCAAAAAAACTTTAGACACATATTTTCAAAAAATGGTTGTTCACTTTTGAAAGTTTACACTTAAAACAACTTTCAAGTCAGTAGAAAAGAAACATCTTATGAAGTTTTAAATTCTTAGAACCATAGCATAAGTTTAAGATAAGTACTTAGCAAAATTTACAACTGCTTAAGTTTTAAGTACTTAGAAAAATTTTGACAATCAGCTTGAGGTTTAAGTACTAAAAAAAATTTGAAAGCAGCTTTAGGTTTAAGAAAACAATTTGAAAGCAGCTTTAGGTTTAAGTACCAAAAAAAAGGTTTGAAAACAGCTTTATGTTAGAGAAATTTTGAAGAAAAACTTAGTACTTTTGAAAACAAATATATTAAGTACTTACTGAAGAAAGGATAATTTTGAAGAAAAACTTAGTACTTTTGAAAATAAATAGATTAAGTACTTTTTGAAGAAAGGATAAAGTTTTAAAATTTTGAATTTTGAAAAAAAAAATTTAAAGCTTCTCTCCTTTCCTATCTCTCCCCCTTTGCCATATATCAAAAACAAAGCAATATAGCAAAAAAAAATAAATAAATTGCATAATGTGTTGTACTGAACCAATTCAAGACTAAACCAATTTCAATTATCTCTTTTAGGGTCCTGTCTAACCCAATTAGCTACTTACTAGCTGTTATAAACAGTAGTTTTCGCTAGGGTTAGTCGAGTTAAGTGTTCTGTTCAAGTTAGATTTTCTAAACTTGACACTTAACTTAATTACTGTTTAAGTTGTATTTAGTGCCCCAATTACTGCAGATGCACTGACTTAAAGCATCTTGAATTAAGACAAAGACCTAAGCATCTCAACCCATTCTAGGTTCTCAATCAAAAGTATCCTAAGGTGCTTGTGAGATGCTGGCTTCTAGATCTATAGGTGCATGCAATTCTAGGGTTAGGGCCTAGGCTAAGTCCATTTGCGAAAATACCCTAGTTTTGAAAGGGGTAGTTTTTCAAAATAAACTAAGTAAAAGCTGATTTTGAAATCAAGTAAAGCAGTTTTTAAGATTCTTTTTAGAAACTGATTTTAAATCAAGTAACGCAATAAGAAAACCAAAAGTAGAGTTAACCTATTCTACTAAGCATAATCCTAATAAAAAAAATAACTAGTCAAATCCATAAGTCAGCTGGTATGAGAGAGAATCAGCACAGTCATATAAGTCAAACATCAGTCAACCCTACTGAGTAGGGTAAGTCAAACAGTCACTAGTACAATACTAATCAACTCTAGGAGGAGGGACCAGGATGATCAAAAGAGCCTGGCTGCCAGGATCGAAACAGCGCCATCATCTCGTGATATCGTGCGTCGCTGGTCTCCCTCTCGGCTCTAATGGCGCTCATGTACTCAGAGTAATAGGCCTGATTTGCCTCCATTTCTTCTGCATAATTTGCCTCCACTTCCTCTCAGAGGCTCTGGACCTGTGTCTCGAGCCGTGTTACTCTCTCGTATAGTGTCGGTGGTGGGGGCTCGTCTATGTGCTCACGAACCTCGGCTGCCAGATCTCCGACGTCGACCTCAACATCCTCGTCAGAGTCGATCGGTGGTCTGGCTCGCTGGCGTCTCCACGATAGAACCCCAGTAGCCGAGACCTCTATACCAGCTAGGGAAAAGTTCCTAAATCCTATCTCGTCGAAATCGGTCATCGCGGTCATTTCACCTACGGTAATGTTACGACCATGGTGATGAAGGATGGAGGTGATGATGTGGCAGAAGGGGGTGCGTACCCGACCTTGAGTGGTGACACTGGAGGCATGTAAGATGGCGTGGAACATGTGAAGGCCAATGTCAATGTCTAGATGGTGGATCAATGCATACAATAAGAATGTGTGAAATGGTCTCATGGTCGCGACGTCCCTTGTGGATAAGGGTAGGATGCAGTGGACCAGAACTCTATACAGGGCGTAGTCCTGGACCTGAAGGTCAATGGACTGAAATCGTCTAGCTACGGGATTTCTAGCTTCCCTATAGAAGTAGGAGTGGAGAGTGTCTAGGGTAATGTGAGAGTAGGGAGCATCAAATGGAGGATCCCTAGGAGGATAGCAACAAAAGGTGGACTGAGAGAATCGTAGCCCAAGAAATCGATTAAGTAGGGAAGGCGTGATGGTTAGAGGCATCCCTTGGACTGTGGTGACAAAGCTGAGCTAATCTTGTTTGACTATATTATTATTGAATTCTGCACATAAGGTTGTATTAATAGGATGAGTGCAGAATACGAGGTTATCGAGTTGGTAAAAGTTTATAACATTCATTGCCAAGGGACAAGATTGGGTAAAGAATTGTCTATTAAGATAACTAGTTTTTATGGGTTTGTATGTGGTTAGAGCAAACCTATTACAGAGTTCTAAAGTTGGGAACCTAGGATCGGGACTAGGTTCGGTACCGGGGTTCGCTTGGTTTGCTCAGCTTTTTCTAAGTTATGAAGCATGCATTTAGAAGAAAGAATTTCAGAAAAATAAATGCGTAAGAAAAAGGAAATGAAAATTATACCGAGTGGCCGCTCGGGGAGGCATGGTCGAAGTTGAGGGAGCACGAGAGTCACTTGGTTGCCTTGGAAGGAGAAGAGTTGAGAAAGGAGAAAGGTTTTGGTTGTGGCAAGAAGAGGAGATTCGGGTGGCCTTTTATAGGCGTTTTGGCTAGGGCGCCCGGGAGCTCCCGGGTGCCCGGGACAATGCTTCTGCCTTTGGCAGCGTCCTGATACAGGTTGGGGGCACCCGTGGTAGTCCGGGCGCCCCGGTCAGGCTGGGATGGCAGCTTTGCTGCCTTTGACGATCCTGGGGGCGCCCGCAAGGGCCGGGGCGCCCCAGTTAGGTAAACATGGCAGTTTTTCTACCTTGGTTGAAGAGAAAGAGAGATGGGGCGCCCGAGGAGTCACGGGCGCCCGGGTTGGGTTGGAGTTGACAAGATTGATGTTTTGTAGACCATTTGACCATGGTTTAATTGTTTTGACCATGGTATGACTCTTTGACTATGGTTTGACTACTTTGACTATAGTTTGACTACTTTGACTATGGTTTGACTACATTGACCATGGTTTGAGTAGTATTAGTTCAATGCCGTTCTAAACTATAGGATTTAATGTTTGTACTTAAACAGCAATGCAGGTATTAAATGAATTTCAATTAAGCTAAATTTTACCGTCCCACCCAATCTAGGATTATCAATCACGTTTACCTTATGGGTTTTGTGAGATAGGTTTTGGTAGATAGAGTTATTTTGAAAAATTATGATTTATTTTGAAAAAAAATTGAATTAATTTTGAAAATAGTTGATTTTAAAAAAAATGTTTGAATCTACAATTAACCGAGAATTTGTGTTAGATTCGAATTTGACAAAGAATAATTTGAATTTGAATTTCAAAAATTGGCTTCCAGGTCTTGGCGAGGCACTAGGCCTTCTTTGGCCGTAGCCTTATTGGATCATCAACCCTTTCCTTGATAAAGCCTTTTAATGAAATTTTATTTTCAAAACTATTTCTTGAAAAATTCTGGTCTAACTAGCTTGGGTCTTGGATCGGTAGCTTCGGCTAGTTTCACCAGTCTAAAGAGACCAAGTAGAGTATACTTGACCTTATTAGAATTGGCTTCCCTAACGTACTATCATCTCACCGCCACCCAATACTATGTGGTTCAAATTCCAATTAATTGATTGAGTCCTTATTCTAACCATTCCTAAGTCTAAGCATGGTAAATTGCAGGAATTAAATAAACAATCAATCATGCAATTTGCAAACAAAAAATTGAATTTTATCTAACAATAAATATTGTTTTTAATTTGACTCCCCCTGGACTGAAGCCACGATAATGGTTTGGCAAGATGTGAATCTTGTCCTTGGGGATCCAATACTGATTTGATCCAGTTTGATTGTTCAGGCACAGTTTGGGTACCCATGCTTGAACTTTACGTCTGGACTGGTTCAGTACAGCATAGTAGGATCTTTGTCTAGATTTGGTTCTATAGCCCAACCTGGATCGATTAAGAACCGACTTCTGTTTTCCAAGAATCATGTCAAGACCCTTGGAACCAGAAGTGAATCGTTCTAAGGCAGCTCTAAGATCCTTAACTTGAGTTTTCAAGAAAGTGTTCTCTAATTCAAGTTTTTCAACTTGAGCAGAGGTTCCTTCTTGAACCTTCTCAGTTAAGGGTTCAGAGTTTGCTCTCTCTTTCAGGAGTTTTACTTCCTATCAGAGAGATTCGACTCGGAGTTTAGCTTTCGCTAAATCTCGAGAAAGATAGGAAATTAATTCATTTAATTGATTTTTTGAAAAACCACTTACAGTTATTTCGCCGTCCTCTGAGAATGTAAGTTTGCCATCGTCCGGCTCTGATTCTGACTCGGTCTCGAGTTCTTCGGAGGCAGTCAGGGCTAGCAAGTTTGACTGGGGTGCCTCTTCTTCTTCTTCTGAGGAAGATTCGTCCCATGTTGCTTGGAGTGCTTTCTTCCTTCTTGTCTTCTTGATCTCCTTTAGGTTCGGACACTCCGTCTTGTAGTGACCCTTCTTCTTGCACTCATAACAGGTCACGTTTGGTTTGTTCTTGTCATTTGAGGGTTCAGCTGGTTCTTCCTTTCTTCGGCTGGCTTTCTTTCTGTTGGTCTGGTTCTTTAGTTCTTTATAGTAGTCTCGGGCTAGCCGAACCAACTTAGGCCGATTTCCCTCGCTTTCTTCTGAGTCTGAATCTGAATTAGACTCGGGTGTAGGTTGAGGCTTCTTCTTGGTTGTCTTTCTAGCTTTACCTGCAACAAAGGCAATACCTTTCTCGGCCAGATTGCAGTTAGTTTGCTCATGTAATTCGAGTTCAGAAAAAAGTTCATCTAACTTGATTTTGGAAAGATCCCTAGAAACTTTGTAAGCATCTACCATAGATGCCCACAAGGTGTTTCTTGGGAAAGCGTTAAGGGCATACCTTATTAGGTCACGGTTTTCTACCTTGTGACCAATGGTGTGTAGACCGTTCATCGGCTCCTGAATTCTGACGTGGAGCTGAGCTGCTGTTTCGTTGTCGTTCATCTTGATCGTGTACAACTTGTTCAGGAGAAGATCCCTTTTACTGATTTGGGTGTCGGAGGTTCCTTCGTGTAGTTCGATCAGCTTACCCCAGAGTTCTTTGGCGCTGTTGAATGGACCCACCCTGTTCAGCTCCTCTTTTGTTAAGCCGCATTGGAGGGTTTGGGTTGCTTTGGCATCAGCTTCAATTCTTCTTTTCAGAGCGGTATCCCACTCAGTGTACGGCTGTGGTACTCCTTCAGCGTTCTTTGGAATCTCCAGTCCAGACTGGATGATTATCCACATGTCCACCTGAGTTTTCAGGTGAACCTCCATACGACTTTTCCAGTAGGAAAAGTCTTCTCCACTGAAAAGTGGAGGTCTGGCTGTGCTGAATCCTTCTTGCATGGCCATTTAACTGAAACTAAGAGTAAAAAGAAGAAAACAAATATCCCAAGACTTGGTCTTGGATTAGTAGTGCGGGAGAAAAAAATACTTATCGAGGAGTGTTGCACCAACCTCGATTAACAATGAAAATTTGAAAAAAAAATTAAAAAGATTTCGTAAAAATCTGAAAAATTCTCAAATTGGTGGTTGCACCAATTTTGAGCTTCCCCACTCTGATACCACTTGTTGGATCGAGAGAAATGATAGAGGGGGGTGAATATCGTAAATCGTTTTCGGATTGAAAAAGAGAATACGCAGCGGAGAAATTAAAACACAACACACAGACACCAAGATTTTACTTGGTTCGGAGTCGCGGTCGGCTCCTACTCCAAGACCCACGGTCGTTGACCGTTTACTGCGGGCAATGTTAGGATCGAATACGTCCACTAGAGGGGGGTGAATAGCGTTTCTCGGATCTTTCTTGTACCTACGTTGTTAGTTGCACAGCGGAAACAATAATAAAATAACAAACAACGCCAACAAACCAGGTTTTACTTGGTATCCACCTCGGACGGGTGACTAATCCAAGAATCCGTCGGTGGATCACTCCCCGGATAACCTCCGGCTAGCCCGCGTCGCTCCTTGTGGGTGGAGAAACCTCGCCACAGCACCTTGACACGATTAGGACTCTAGAGACTACTAACAAGCCTTAACCAAGCTTGTTTCGTCAAGAAATTCAACTACCACGAAGTCCTCTTTAAATAGGACTCGAGGCTGATTTCTCGCTACCAGTCGACTGCCCCCAGGACAGTCAATTGTTGCCAGCCAAATTCGACCATTGACACTCCCAACGTTCGAATTTGTCAGCTCACCAGCCACCTACCAGTCGACTGCCCCTAGGGCAGTCGACTGGTCCCTAGCTGAATCCCTTCCCGAGTACATTCACACAGCACTCGACCCTCACGACTTGACTGACTCCTCTTCATCTTCGGCCCTCGTCCCTCGGATGCGCACGCAAGCCTCCAGCTTGCCTCCATGCCACCCTTTACATACGCCTCGAAGTCCGCGCCCATCAGCTCATCGTCCCTGCACTCCATGGTCCCTCAGATGAGCACGCCAGCCTCCAGTTGGCCTCCATGCCATCCTTCACCATCCTGAGGCCGTCCAGTCAGGTCCATATGCGTAACCTGTACAACCTGCACACTCAACATACGCATATCAAATACAAGGGTAAACCTAACATAAACCCTTTGCCCAAACATCAAAACCCATGGTCACTCCGGACCATCTTAGGGCCGATTGCTCCAACAATCTCTCCCTTTTTGATGTTTGGCAATCCGTTTAAGTTAGGAAAGCAAGATAGTAGTAACTAGCAAAAACCATGCTAAATGAATGCATATGCACTACATAACTGGATCCTATCCCAAGGCATCCCACACCTAACCCTCCAAGTTAGGAATTTTACACCTAGCCCTCCAAGCTATGATTTTCACCACCTAACCCTCCAAGTTAGGATTTTCCCACACCTAGCCCTCCAAGCTAGGATTTTCACCACCTAACCCTCCAAGTTAGGATTTTCCAACACCTAGCCCTCCAAGCTAAGACTTTTACCACCTAACCCTCCAAGTTAGGATTTTCTAACACCTAGCCCTCCGAGCTAGTACTTTTATCACCTAACCCTCCAAGTTAGGATTTTCCAACACTTAGCCCTCCAAGCTAGGACTTTTCCCACCTAACCCTCCAAGTTAGGACTTTCTAACAAACCAGGCTTTTTAAAGCTTCTCCCAAGCTGTAACGCCCCAAAATTCCTATTTTTAGTTCTTAAAGTCCTTAGAATTATTTAAAAATGGTTTAGAAATATTCTAGATATTTTTAGGGATTTTTAGAATATTTTTATGGAATTTTCCGAGTCCGTTTAGTATATAAAAAAAAAGAAAAACATTTAAGGGCAGCCGGGGGTTCGAACCCGCGACCAGCAGGAGACCAGGCGAGAGCGCGACCAGCCGGGCTAGGGTATCAAGCACAGTAAAGGAAGGAGAGAAATATATTTAAGGTGTAGTTAGGTTAATCCGCCCCAGAAGTATAAATAGGTAATTAAAGAGAGAAGTTTTATTTCTCTCCTCTCCAAACCCTCACGCCGACCTCTCCTCTCTTGGGCGAAACAACACCAAGCTCCAGGGGGCCGGCCAAGGCTCTCCTCCAAGAGATATTCCTATATTCGGGATCCCCGCGACGAGAGGAACGCGTAGGCGCGAAGAATTCTCCGAGATCTCAAGTTTCTCCCGAGCCCTAGATGTCAATCTTGGTTGTAAGTCCAAGATATCAATGTAAGTACTGCTCACCTGCAGTAAGAGGCGGTTTTTCCGCAAGAATTTCCTTTAAAAGTTTTTAAAAGAGATATTTACTTCTTGTTAAGATTATTGCATGTGATCTTAGTTTATTATATGCTTATATATTTTATTGAGTGCCCTATATGAGATTAGGGTCCAAGAAAAGCTATGAGAAAAGAAAAGAGAAGATAAAGATAAGAAAAGAAAAGGCCAAGGCCTTAAGAAATCCCCAAAAGTCAAGACTTAGGGATTTTAGCACGCAAGGTGCTCGAGAAAATGCCAAGGCATTTACAGATAAGAAAGAAAAGAAAGAAAAGCTATTTTATTTTCTAAGGCCAGTACCCGGCGTCCAAGGGCGTCGTTAAAGAAATCCAGGTGTCCAATTCCAAGGTCTTGGCCCTGGTAGACCAAGGTCTGCTCTATTAGGATTGGTGGCTCGCTACCCCAACCTTTTAGGGAACGCGCATGAGATGGTACTTACGTCTTCAGTGGATCCAAGTGATTAGTATTTTCAAGTATATGCTTTAGCAAAGTTTCTAAAGTTTAAAGAGTTTTCAAAAAGTTAAAGAATAGCTAAAGTTTCAAGTTGAGCCAAGAAAAGTAAATTGAGTTTTATTAATGCTTGAGTATGCATGTTTTGAGTTATACATGTTCTTAGTTTTCTTTCAAGCATATAAGTATCTCATATGATTTTCATATTGTTCAAGAAGCATGTTTGTACATTTCGAGTTTTTGTGAGCTAGATAGTACTTACTAAGCTTTTTGCTTACTAGTTGCATTTCCTCTTACTGCAGATAAAGGTAAAGGCAAGCAATTCTGAAGGAAGGCGACGAGGCGGTGCTGAGTAAAGTGTGTGTGGTGGCTGATTTTGGAGAGATCTTTGAGACGAGACAATTTAGTTATTTGAATTACAATGTTATAGTTTATTCAAATTTCAAGTTCTTGCTTTATGGAGTTTAGCGAACATTTAAGTTTTGGATAGTTTTACATGCTCAATTTCTTAGAGTAAAGATTCCATGTCATTTCATTTAGCATATGTATCCTTATGATTGCATTGGATGAGTAGAAGTGTGAGTAGTTGGAAATATTGATACTTTGTTAGAGAAATAGATGTATGTGCCAAGATAGTATTAATTTCTCTTTGAATCAAGTTTTTATTGCTTAAATATGTTTAGAAAATTTGCATTCACATTTCATAATGCTTTAGCAAGGTTATAGAACATGTATTTGGTGTTATGAATGCACAGGAGTCAAGATTGGTACAAACTCTATTGTTAAAGTTCATATAAACTTGAATAGCTTATTTTCTTCCGCAAAAGTCCTAATTTCAAGTTTATGGATTCATTTTGATTGGCTAAAGTGTTTAGAAAACTGGCATAGAGTATAGAAATGATGTCATGATTCTATATGGCTCGAAAGTATAGGTTTGGTGGAGTTTTGAAGCAAGTGCCGAAACCTGAAAATTCAGATTTCAGGCCTATCAGTCGACTGATACAGTATCAGTCGACTGATACCCGAAAGCTGAGTTGTGCGAGGCAGGTTTCAATAAGTATCATTTTACGAGTTTTTGAGAAAGAAAGTGTGACATGGTATCATGCATGACTACTTAAGTTAGAATATCATTCTTAGATGAATTTAAAAGAAAAAAAAAAGATTTCCGCATTTTTAGTCGTACATTAGAGTCGAGAAGTAGATAAAAGTAACGATCCGTCTAAGGCAGGAGAAGGCGGGTCGCTACAGGTGGTATCAGAGTAGTTCCCATTCTCCAGCATCACACACACATCAGCATCAACCTTGCCGTCTTCAAGTAAGAAAGCTTTAAGTTTCAGTTTTTCTATTGCTCCTTTATTTAATTGCAGTACAGAGAAATGCTTAAGTACTTACTCATATGTGCATAGAACAAGGAAGCATGTTTAATACCTTAGTATCACGGAATCATGTTTAATCCCTAGAATGGATATTAGATTTCTAAGTAAGAAGACAAGTTTATACCTAGAGATGTAGTAGTGATTTCTTGTTCCCTTATGCATTATTAGATGGCAAGAAGAGGCCGAGCTCCTAATGCTAATAACAGAACTCCAGTTCAAGATAACAATGAGCCTGGCAGAGAACAGCCAAACCTGATGGCAGTCATTGCTCAAATGCAAGCTCAGATTTCAGAACAACAGAAGACCATTGTCACACTGATGGCAAATCAGCACCAGTGCCCCCTACACCACCACAGC
>JAGFNQ010000351.1:0-57765 GCA_024364735.1 Boesenbergia rotunda | reverse complement strand
AAGTGCAAGGTTAGTAGCCAGCAGAAGCCATGTCTCCATTTGGATCCATAGCTCCCTCTCTCTCACTTGAAGCTGATCTCTCTCCTGCGTCACACGAAGAAGATCCTGGGTAACCAACACAGCCTTCTCGAAGGCTAGGCGTTCCCGGTGTCGGGAGTTCTTGAGGGCCTGCTCCGTGTTGTGCCAAAGCTTCCTAAGCTGCTCTACTTCCTCACGGAGAGCTCAGTTGTCGCTGGCCTGCATAACCCTGACCAATGCTCAAGACTCGCGGTCGCCTCCGCCTTTAGGGCTCGCTGGAGTAAGGCCTCCGCTTGGGGCTCGGAACACAGTCCCCGGCCAACCACCAGGCAATCCTCAGAGGCCTAACATCACACCGAGGGATTAGCGGTCGGACCAAAAACAGTCAAATACTATAGTAATTCGCACCTGCAGCAGGGTCTTCCGAAGCCTGGTTAGTGGCCCGGCTGAGGCTCGCATGACTACCTTGGCTGAAGGGCGGACGACATCACCCTGCTCTTCAATCAACGGAGAGAGCGGGCAAACGGGAGGTTGCTGGACGCCCGTAGCTTCAGTAGGGGCGCCGGGGGAATCGGAATCCATCCCTTCAGGACTGGAAATCCCCTCCGGAAAAGCCCTATCAGTCGAAGTCTCCTTCAATTGCACCGTGAAGGAAGATTGCAAGGAGGCCTCCAACGCTGCTTCCAATCACTCCCTTAGTCGATCTAGTTTCATACGGAATTGAATACGCTACGTCTCCTTACCCGTTGGAGGGATAGCTGGATCAACGGAGCAGGAAGGGGACACCGGGGTAGCCACCTCGGGAATGGAAACGGGCGAAGCCGAGGCAAGCGGGACTACCTCAGTAGGCAGAGCCGTTTCCTCAGGCACCGAGGGAAGAGGAGAAGAATGGACGGGACATCACTTTTTCCAGGAAGGGCCCAAGCCCTTGGGGAGCCGCCACTTCTGCCGACAGAAGGGCCGAATAACCGTCGAGACAATGGAGGAAGTAGACTTTTCGTCCCCCAGTCAAGGTTGCTCGTGCCTGAGGAGGAGACGCCCCCAGAGGGGGAATCTGTTACTGGTGCAGCCGGTGGGGTTGGGGCAGCTTGGTTTTTGGCCGAGGGGGATGTAATAGTAGCATTGACCCCCTCGGAGGGAACGACCCCATGAGGCGAGACAGCGGGGCCCTCGGTGGACTCGGCGGGGACGCAAGGAGTGTTAGAAACAATCGGAGGAGGATGCAGGGCCTCCTTGTTGGCCTCCTCCCACTTGATGAGTTGACTCATCGCCTTGGTATACATGACTTCCTCTGCAGAAGCCAATTAGAAAAAACATCAGTCGAAACCAATCCGCATGGAAGAAAGAGACGGACATATCTAGGTTGGGGCTGATCTGCGTTACTTTAGGGCTAAGGCCCGCTCGGTACATAAGCTCTTCGCTCTGCACCAGCCCCGGGCCACTGAACTCCATGCCCAAAAGTACCTCTCTAGCATGATGATATGCGGGGCTATGAAGAAAACCCTCTAAGAGGGGGGGGGGGGAGTCGGCAAATCTACTATCCAACATAGAGGGTTGTAGGGCAGTGATGATAGACGAATGAAGAAGAATTTCTCCTTCTACCCCTTGTGCGAAGAAGGAAAACCTCCTAGAAACCTATGGCCCGGACGGGCCGCGAAGCTAAAAATCCCTCTTGATCCTATCGGGAGGATAAAGGAATGGAAAAGATGCGGAGTCAGAGGGAGACCAAAAAGTTTGAAGATGATATATGCCCCCCCCATCTGAGCGAAGGCATTAGGAGTCATCTGATGCAAGGGAATGTTAAAGTAGGAAGCTACGTTCGTGAAGAAGGGGGGGATAGAAAACTAAGCCCTAGCTCCATCTGCCCTAAGAAGAAGGTTAACATGCCTGCTGGTGGCTCCATGGGTTTCTGGTCCACGTTAGGGATGGCCATCGTCATCTCGGTCGGGACTCCATAAGCCTCTATGGCTGCTTGCAGGGCCTCTGGCTTCACCCTCGAAGAGGTGGATTCATACCATTCCGCTCGATAACCCTCCATGACCCCTAGACTGAGAAGAAGGAGAAGATGAGTTACTCACACGCCGAAGATGCTACTCAGGAGAGAACGCCGAAGCACACCCAGTCGCCAAACCAGAAATGGAGTCCAGTGTCTGCTCTTTCCCCCCTTATATCTAGGACGACATCTGCCTAGGTACAATGGGGAGGGGACGCATGGAAAAGCCAGTAACCGCTTATCCTAGACAACCGATCATCGTGAGCTAGCTATACTTGCACACGACCAGGGGGACTAGGGAGGGTAGCCGTTATAATACGTGGCATTACGACACATGCGTGAAACATCCTGCCACCCTCCAGAAAGGAGACCATGCGCCTTTAAATCCCGAGGAAGGAGGCATCATTATAAACCTTCGGGAAGCAGAAAAGCCTTTTTGGGAAAGCACTAAAAGGGAGATTCCTGGGAACTCTGGATAAAAGAGATACGATCCAGAAAGTTTTCTCTACTTAAAGAAAAAAGCTTAGGCGAGTGCGGCTTCTTCATCCTGACACTAGTTCGATCAGTCAGCCACACTTCCTTCGATCAGACTTGAAGGGAGGAACTTGTGATGGGGCTGGATAGCCCGCGCCCGACACGGGGGATGAAGAAGCCAAGGACACGGCTTAACCTCTCCCCTCGGGCCCCGGGCCCCGGGCCCCCCCCCCCCCATTCAGGGGTGTGCTCGGGAAGGTAAGGCCTCGAGGGTACTTCGGGAGATATTGCACCCAAAGACCCCCGAGCTCACCTCGGGAGGCGGAGTCCCCGCAGCAGCCGACCTCAGGAGCCCCGACTTCCTCACATAGAAGGATAATGACGCGGACTGTTTCAAAGGATACCCCTTTACCCCCGAAAGCATGGGGTGCGGCCTGAATATCAGCAACATGGCGTTGCTAAAGGGGGCACGATCAGTCAACCGACATCGGTATAAAAGGTAGTTCAACCCCTCTGGTAAAAGGGTACGATCTCTTATCTTCAGATACTATCTTTCTTTCTCACAATCAATCAGATAACCTACTAACTTGAGCGTCGGAGTGGACTCCGCTGAGCCCCTACCGGTGTGTCCCCCTAATGCTTGTTTTACTTTCATAGGACCCCCCTAAGTTCATCAGCGGCATAGTCATCCCTGCCGGGGCTGATCCTCAGTGACTAGTCATCACCGATGACTCCTTCCGGAATAGGTATCATGCACCATATTACATTGTTGTATGCTGACGGTTATCGACTTCCTTGTAGTTAAGTCCGTCGTCAGTCATATAGTGATCTGCCCACTCAACCACTCATGGGTAGTGGTAGTTGTCAGAGTGTGAGCGGCTGTCCTGTCGTGCTACTCTCAACCACTCGTAGGTAGTGGTAGTTCTTGGAGTGGTAGCCGGTAGTGATACCTCCTCTGTTATTTACAAGAGATAGGTAGAGCGGTTGTACTCCCCGCTTGGGTACTAGAGTAGTTGTGCTCCCCTTCCTGGAGTTAGAGGTTGTTCCTCCTTGTGCTTTGGTATTAGAGCGGTTGTACTCCCCTGGGGTCTCTGATATAGAGCGGTTATGCTCCCCCTTTTGTTGGGGTTTGGGATTGAGGGTGTTTTCCTAGCATCCTGTCCACTCGACCACTCATAGGAAATGGATCTGCGAGTGCGTACAGTTGTCACATCTTTTGCCCGATCGGCCTCGCAGATATGTGTGATGATTGTAAATTGGTATATAGTGGTGACACATGTCATTGCATCATTTGCATACGATACATCTTGCATTTGTTTGAGCTATGATTGTTGCATTTGATTGATATGTATATACGTATTTAATTTGCATTTGTTATTTGATCTGGACTTACTCAATAGTACGAGCAGCTTATTGACTTGGTATGGGGTTTCTGATCATGCTCCACAGGTATGCTTTTGCATTTGCTGTGTACTCTACTTTTCGGAGACAATATACATTGTTTCTATCTGCTTTAATTACCTTGTTTATACCATGTGTTTATCTGTTCACTATATCCGCAGAGTTCGACCCCGGACTCATCATCGCCAGCTTTTCTTTTTGTTTCAGATAGTAGATAGCCGCGTCTCGTGCCGCAGGAGAGGATCCATCTGCCTTCCCTTATTGTCTAGTTTTCTGGTTTGAGTTGTGTTAGATTTTCTAAAGATGTTATTTTGTTCCGTTAGAGGATGTGCTGATACTTTATCGTTCTTTGGTAGACTTGTACTTATGTCATGAATTTCTGATTTATTTGTATTTACTCTGCAGCATTTTGGTTATTTATTATTTATTATTTGGATATTAATAAACTGCGTGGATGTCCTGTGTTTATTTCTTCTATTATTACCAGCTGCTTGTGGTTGTGATTATGATATGGTGTGAGATCGATGTATATAGCTTCATATTGTCCACCATACAGGAGAGATGTTGCCTGATTTTTAAGCAAGATGGGCCTCTGGGTGCATGACAATTTAGTGGTATCAAAGCCAAGTTTTCGAGTGTAACTTGGGTATTTTTTTTAATTTTATTGGGTTTATCTTATTTTTGATTTTTATTTCGGAGTATTACGGAGTCTTTTTGATACTAGATCGTTTGGGACTCAAATGCCCGAGTTCGGGTATGTGGTTGGATTTTATGGAGTCATTTTAAAACTTAGTTATGTTAGGACATGATGGCGATAGACTTCTCCGGGCAACGAGCAATAAGTTGATAAAATTTTTAGTAGTTATATATGTTAATAATATTTGCTCATATCTTAATAGGCATACCTTGCTGTATTGAGTTGACTCCGCCTCGTAGACGTGGTCAAGGACGACCACAGAGGGGGCACGTGGGTTGGTGAGGACGGGGATTGCCGATCTGGCAGTAGAGTCTCTGGAGAGACCGACTGATGTAGCGCCTATCACTAGAGGATAAATTCATCAGGGTGCTCAGGGTCCCCAATCAGTGTGGGTTCCTTCCCCATTTCTGCCATCGACTCCTACAGTTTCACCGATGGTATCTGCCCCAGTGTTTTTCTTAGCTACACTAGGGGTACCTATTCCGGTGATTTCCACTGTTCCACCAGTGGTAGCCACCACAGTGGGTTCCTTGATTCCACCCGTGGCAGCTACTCCGGTACTTCCCACCGTGCCACCCGCAATATGGTCAGTCGTGCCACCCATGATGTCTACAACAACTCTCCCAGTAGCACTATTTGTGGTACCTGCTGCCCCTGTGGGCTGCACCTTGGACAGATCACGAATCCCTGCTGTAGCGGCGTCCGTGAAGGGCCGGCTCACCTTATTTCATAGAGGAGTAGATCCGTGTGTAGCTCGTGTTAGGGTCTTGATCGTACAGCTAGAGGGGGTTGAATAACCGATCACCCACTTGTTTTGCGGTTCTCTTCCTACAATTGTTTGTGCATAAGTGGAATAACCATAAACTAAACTAACAAGGAAGAACACAAACCAATTTAACGTGGTTCAGAGATAAAGCTCCTACTCTATGACAGTCCGTATGGTGGACGATCCCAATCCGTCGGTGGATGTGTCCCCGGAAAATCTTCGGCTAGCTCGTACTCATTGTGGGTTGAGAAACCTCGCCACAACATCGTAAGTACACCTGAGCACTTAGACTACTAATTGGCCTTTAACCAAAGGCAATTTCGTTAACCCTAACAAGCTAAACCGAGCTCCCTTAAATAGAGCTCATTGCTGAACTAGCCATTACCAGTCGACTGGTTCCAATACCAGTCGACGGATCCTGCTGAATTCGAATGTTACAACCCAACGTTTGAATTCCCAGCTGACATCAGTCAACTGCATAGAAGATCAGTCGACTGATCTTTTTGTAACCTCTACCAGTCGACTAATCCCACATCAGTTGACTGCCCAAACCCTAAACCTAGGGTTTCCCTTCCCGAGTACATTTCACTTAGTACTCGGACCCTCACGACTCAATTGACTCTTCTTGCAACCTCGATCTGTTGTCTTCAAGCCTTCTTCGACTTTAGCTCTCGTCCCTTGGATGCATACAAGCCCGCAGCTCGTCCAAATGTCATCCTTCGGGTATGCCTCGAAGTACGCTTCCCTCGGCTCATCATTCCTGCCTTGTCCACGGTCCCTCGGATGCTCCATCCTTCAACTGACCCGAAGCCGTCAAGCTAAGTCTATGTATATCTTGCAAAACCTACACACTCAAATACACATATCAAACACAAGAGTAAACCTAACTTAAACTCTTTGCTCAAACATCAAAATACATGGTACCATGGACCATATATTGCCTCAACAATCTTCCCCTTTTTGATGTTTAGCTATATGTTTAAGTTAGGGAAAACAAATAGCAAATACAAATGCAACATTTGGACTTATGTTGCTATGGCTACACCTTGAACTTATACCGCCAATGCATATGCAAACATGCAATGCAAGTATGTATGGATCCTATCACAAGGCATCCCCCACACCTAAACTCCCATGAATTATGATTTTTACCCAAAAAAAGCATTTTATGAACCTCTCTAAGGCTCTCTCTACACTGGGCTTACAAAGACTTTTTAAGAACCTATCACAAGGCTCCCCCATTGCCAAAGAATGAGCAATAATGTTCCCCCTTCACCTAAGCTCCCCCTTGACCTAGGATTTCTTACAAAGACGTGTTTGGTTTCTCACTTAAACCTATCACGTCTCTCCCTTTGCCACACATCAAAAGGAACTCCAACAATCTCTCAATTATTGGATTCTTTACCCTCTAATGATTATAAATATTATGTAATAACCCCCATAAGATTATACACAAATTTAATATCATTAGGACACTTTTCGATTTAGCTGAAAATAACTTCAGCCTATATTAGTCGACTGAGATGGTTACCAGTTGACTGATCCTTATCGAAAGCAACTCACAGAATTATCAGTCGACTGCTCTCTGTACCAGTTGACTGATACCCTGATATCAGTCCATTTTTGTATTTCTGACCCAATTTCAAAAATACATCAAAAATTTCATAAATCTTCAAAAATTCTTAAATTTTATGGAGAGGTTCGTAGTACCCGTGTCTACTTGGGAAAATTATATTTAAAAATGTATATATATCGAATCCCAAGATTGACATATATAAAACTCGAAACTATCTAAATGGTTTAATTGAACCATGACCTAAAGTCCTAGTTTTTACTTTCTCTTGATGTATCTGCCCATACCAAACCACAATGCATCCGTAGCATTGGTTTATATAACATTTATACATCAACAATCAATTTTCATGCAATATGATACCAATGTCATATTTTCATGCATGAAATATAAATACCATGTGTCAAAACCTAAAGATTGAGACTCAAGTCCGTCTCTAAATCTTTTGACACACTCCATGGTCTATCTAGACTTTCGGGAGATATCTTTCTGAGATTCATTGACCATGGGTCTCAATTTGACTCTTAGATCTCCTCCTTGAGCTCTTAACCTTAGCCACCTCCCTAAGACACTCATCTACAATTACAAGGCTACACCGGTGTGCCTCCGATGACTCTTGGCTTACAAACCTAACCTTCTTAACCTTGGACACCTTGTCCTTAGTCAAGTTCTTCTTCTATCTAACATGGACATCTTGTCCTTGGTTAAAGTCTTCTTGCCCTTAAATGACATTGCCCTGCCATTCTTAGATTTCTCCTCCTTGCCATAGTTATATGCTAGCCTAGCATATATTGTTGTGACCGGGTGCATGTTGACATGGATACGAGTTCATAATTTTTAAAATTTTATTACGTGCAGCGGAAGTTTTAGCATAAATAATTTCTCAAATTATTTTAACCACGTATCTAGCATGCAACCTTATGTTGTGGAGACATGATCATACATTTAAATTTTGTAGAAAGTAAACTAATTTACTTAATACCTCGCGTAACTCGTAGAAAGGGACGAGATCCAACCGTAGCGTCCCTTGGAAGCTCCGCCTCTATTCGCGTTCACGCCGAGTTCTCTTCGGGATGACTTCGCAAAGCCACGAGTCTCGTGCCGACAAGAACTACTAGATTCTCCAAAGGCACGACAAGAATATCAAGATAGAGAGATGGAAAACTAACCACCAAATGAAAAACGGAATCAAGATTCCGGGAGGAAGGAAGGAGTCGCGACCTACTTCTTCTTCTTCATCGGCACCTTCTTGGTGGAGGTGGCTCACGGCAAAGGAGGTGAGGGCAGCCGACCCTAGAAGAGGGAGAGGGTAGCCGGCCCTAGAAGAGGGAGAGGGAGAGAAGGAGAGAAAGAGAGGCTAGGCAAGAATCCTTGATCTCTTGAATTGATTTCCAAGCCTTGCCTTTGTACCTTTATATAGTAGTCTCTTTATCGCCAAGTCTCCTTTTAACGGAATAAATTTTTTATAAGAAATTTTTCTTATAAATTTTTCTATGAATTATTCCGTTATGCCAAGTTTTTATTATAACTTAATTTATAATAAAAACAACCATGTCTCCCCTTTTATTATGGAATAAAATTTTACAAGAAATTTATTATATAAATTTTTCTTATCATGGAAAAATCAATTCATAATTGATTTTATAAAATAAAATAAACCAATCCATGGTTCATTTTAATTTCCATAAAAAGAATAAATTTCTTTATATAAATTTCTTTATCCATAATTTTATAAAACAAAGCACGCTTGATTTATTTTATAATTTAAACCAAACAATTTGGTTTCCCTTTTTATTGTGGCCGGCCAAACCAAAGAGGGTGGGGACCCTCTTTGGTCGGCCAAACCAAGGCCTCTTCCTCACGAATTAAACTCATTTAATTCGTCCATTATGTCTTCAAAAGACTTAGCCATTTTAAGCTTCCGATGCGTCTCTGATAAATTCAGATTCGCCTTATCTCTCTTGATCGGAAAATCCAATTTTCAACTCGTTTTAAATCCCTCGGATTACTCGTAGTATGTGTGACTAAATAGGCTTTCGATTTATGTTGGCCGTCTATAATCAACCAATTATAGAATGATCATGAGTGGCACCTAGTAGTACATCATGACCCCCAATTAATCGAAAGATCAACGGTTGACCTCAGAAATAACTCTGAAACCCTTCAGCAGCTCTAATGAATCGTGCCTCATTCCCTTCACCATCTTTTACCCACTTAGTTCAGGACACGGTCTATGTGTGTCAGTCCCCAGTAGGCTGACTACGTCACACCTAGCCCAAGTAATGTCTTTCTGGTCCAACGGATTCTAGTTACTCTCATGTTTCTGAGAGATTCATACTCGGAACATGTGATGCTCTGGCCAGAGGTTTCGAGTAACAATCCGACGATAGGCCTTGGGTATATATCTCCTCGCAAGGAGTAGTGAATCCTTTGTAGGCTGTTCAAACATCTTCGGGCACTTCGGCTTATACCCAATCATCCTGGGTCCACACCTCCTTGGAGATGCTTGCTTAAGATGTCAAAGTATAAGTCTTTATGACCAAGATGACTTGAACACCGCAAGTCAAAGGAACATCGCACTTAAGCTACAGTAAGAACTTCATTGACATATCTATATGCAGATTACCATATGAAGTTTTACAGCTATTCACTCCAATGAACTAGTTCCCTTAACTAGCATTCATGTTTATCTCCGGACATCCCAATGTCACCAGCCAGTGAGAATCAACTGATTAGAGAATAACCCATGCTAGTCTTAACAGAATTGATAGTGTCCTTATTTATCAATTCATCGACTAGGGACAATTTCAATACTTCACAATTGCACATGTAGAGATAATCACTAGTAGTGAATTCATCACAAATTCTCTCATGTTGTGAATTGTATTGCGGACATTCAGTAAATGAGTTTAAGATCTCAATCAAATACACGAACATGTATACTCAAATAGTGAATATTCATTTATTAAAGTAAATGATTACAATCATAAGGCGATTGCCTTAAGACACTTCTCTCATATTACTAACATATATCTGTTGGTGCAAGTTGCATCAATGATGTTCTCCTTTAAAGTGTTTTAATGTTTGATAATACACTTAAGTCAGTGATACATTGAACAGACAAAGGAGAGCAAAGGAGAAGTAACCTAAGTTGAAGAAAAGCCCTAGTTAATCTATGTATCGAAACACTAAGACCTAGCGGAGGGCTGCTAGGCACCTAGCGAAGGGCTTCTAGGTATCGAAACTCTAAGTCCTGGAAAAGGGCTGCTAGGCACCTAGCGAAGGGCTGCTAGGTATCGAAACCCCAAGACCTAGCGAAGGGCTGCTAGGCACCTAGCGAAGGGCTGCTAGACATCGGAACCTTAAGACCTAGCGAAGGGCTGCTAGGCACCTAGCGATGGGCTGCTAGGCAAAGAAGACCTAGCGAAGGGCTGCTAGGTACCTAGCGAAGGGCTGCTAGGCATAGAAGACCTAGCGAAGGATTGCTAGGCACCAGGCGAAGGACCGCTTGGTAACAAAGACCTAGTGAAGGGCTGCTAGGCACCTGGCGAAGGACTGCTAGGGAATGAAGACTTGGTCCGAGGGACTAAGCAACTTAGCTGAGCGATGACTAAGGACAGGAGTAGAGACGGGTCAGGGTTTGAGCGTCTCGAGGTCCGGAGGTATCGGAAGCTAAGCAAAAGTCCACCCGAAGGACTGGGTGGCAACCGTCTCCTGAAAGGAGTAGGTGAAAGGCGCGTTCTCGGGGGATGTGAACTTGTGCCGGTTCATCCTAGGGTTTCGTGGAGATCTAAAGTCAGAACCAAGTCCTTAAGACCAATATTATATGTATCTATGCTTTGTGGTTGTATATCTTGCAGGTACCAAGAGTGGAAGAAATAGTAGGCTGCTGGAGGCCCTAAGCAGGGCGTCCCCAGTGTTGGTGGTGCCCCCATGCATCCAGGGCTCCCCCAGCAGTGGGGGCGCCCCCAGCAGTGGGGGCGCCCCCAGCCAAAGCTAAAAATAGTGTTATGATGAAGCAGGCAGAACAGGTGTCATGCGGGGCGCCCGGAGTGTCCGGGGCACCCAGGTTCGAACCTGTTTATGCTGTTTTGTGTCAGAAACACAGATAAGCCTCCATGAGGGCGCCCGGAAGGTTCGGGGCACCCTGGTCAAAGCTGTTATCAGTTGCGGCGAGGTAGGCACAGGGATAAAGTTTGACCGAGTCTTCCGGGCCGCCCCCATCGTTCAGGCCGCCCCCAGGAGGCCTATATAAGGGGCTTCGACCCCTTTGCTTCAACAACAACTTCTAAGAGCGATCCCAAGCATTCTGACCGACGACAACACGCTAGAGACGAGGCTCTACGACCGGGAGGCTCCAGGAGGAGCTGCGCGGCACTTCGGAGGTCCAGATCGGCCGAGCTTCAAACTTTGTCTTGTTGGTTCGCTTTTATTTAACTACCGTACTTAAGTTTCCATATTATTGCTTGTAATCCTGCACTGTAAGTCGGGTTTCTCCGCCTCCGGAAAGTCCGGGAAGGAGACCAATAGTGGACGGGCGTTCCCGTGCATAGGCCTTGGATGTACTGACCCTGGGGGGTCTGGAACCAAGTAAAAATCCGCTGTGTCCTTTGCTTTGTTTTTTCGTTCTATTTATTTTCCGCTGCGCTACTAATATTCTAAGTCTAGAAGGAACGAAAGTTTTACGAAGAATTCCGAAAGATTTTTCACGATCGATATTCACCCCCTCCCCCTCTATAGATGGCACCGGTCCTACAATTGGTATCAGAGCCGAGCCGCTCTTCACCGGACTAACCGCCGACGGAGCAACGACGCCAGGAGTTGAGGGGGAGCCCAGGGGTGAATCAGGTACAATTTTTTATGTCAAATTTTAAATTGCATATTATTTGTTTCACGTGTAGAGAGAGAGAGGGCACTACAAAAATTAATGCCCTACTCATAAGATTCGGTCTACATCACCAGCGGCAAAGGGGATACCAACGCCAGGAGTCAGGAAAAACAAGGATTACGTGCAATGCTTCAAGTGCGAAAACTTCGGACACTACAAAAACAAATGTCCGGCAAAGGTACAAAAAATTTATGTTCCAAAAACTTTACAAATTCCTGCACTATCTTATGATAACTTAGTTAATTTTCCTGATAAATTAGATTACCTGCACAATAGGATTAATATCTTACATGTCAAATTAGGAAATGCAGATATGACTAAAATATCAGAAATTAATTGTTTAATTTAGAATATCAACTCAATAATTGATAAAATTAATCCTTATAATTATTCTGATAAAATTAATTCTGATAATTATTCTGATAAAATTAATTCTGATAATTATTCTGATAAAATTAATTCTGATAATTATTCTGATAAAATTAATATTGATAATTATTCTAATAAAATTAATTCTGATAATTATTCTGATAAAATTAATTCTGATAATTATTCTGATAAAATTAATTCTAATAATTATTCTGATAAAATTAATTCTGATAATTCTTCTGATAAAATTAATTCTGATAATTTTAAGTCTGATAATTTTAAATCAGATAAAATTAAACCTAAGGATAAATTTGAATTCAAATTCGAAAATCTTAAGGATAATTCGGAATTCAAATTCGAAAATCCTAAGGATAATTCTGAATTCAAATTTGAAAACCTTAAGGATAATTCTAAAGATAACCCTGAAATTATTAAAAATCTTAAGGATAAAGATGATTTTGTTGAAAATATTCTTGAGGATAATGAAGATAAAATTCTCTTAGATGATAACTTAATTATAGATAATCTTGAAAGTTATTATAAAAATTTAACTAGTGGCCCATTTTACTCCACCTATGTTGAGGACATTGAAAGATCTAGGAGATAGAATTTTCTAAGATAAAGGTCATAGTCAATAAAAATTATAAAAATTCAAATAAATCAAAATTACTAGAAAAACTTGAAAAGATAGATAAAGATGAAGAAGAAATCTTCGAAATAATAAAAATGATAAATTTAAATCCATAATTATTAATTAATCATTTCAACCTTAATTATTCGAATTAAATCTTAATTATTCAAATGCGAATTAAATCTTAACTATTTAAATTCGAATTAAAATCTTAATTATTTAAATTCAAATTAAATCCTAATTAAATTAAATTAAATTCAAATTAAATTAAATTCAAATTAAATTAAATTTAAATTAAATTAAATTCAAATTAAATTAAATTCAAATTAAATTAATTCAAATTAAATTAAATTACATTCAAATTAAATTAAATTTAAATTAAATAAAATTTAAATTAAATTAAATTCAAATAAAATTAAATATTAATTAAATAGTACCTAATTGAATTAACTCAATTAATTAATAATTTAATCTTAATTAATTCAAATTCAATTAATTCAACATCAATTAATTCTTAATTAATTAATCTTTAATCAATATAATCTCTAACTAATCATTAAACAAGTTAAACTTGAACTAAAATAAAATTTTACCCAAAACTTTAACAAATAAAATTAATAACATTAAATATGTCAAAGTGGGTTGACATATTCGCGGTTTCACACGACATGTATCAAATCAGGAATTTGATACATCATTAGAAACTTAAATAAAATGTTTGGAATTGCTTGACCCATGCATAATTGCCATGACATGCATTTGCTACTTCTTTTAAATATATGACATGTCATTCATATTTAAATTTTATGCATATATTAGAACGGCTATAGGAAAAAGAATAATTGAAACTTGATCAACCTGGTATTGGGTGGCGGTGAGATGATAGTACGTTAGGGAAGCCAACTCTAATAAGATTAAGTATACTTGGTCCCTTTAGACTGGTGAAACTAGCCGAAGCTACCGATTCAAGACCCAAACTAGTTAGACCAGAATTTTTCAACAAGTAATTTTGAAAATGAAATTTCATTAAAAGGCTTTGTCAAGGAAAGGGTTGATGATCCAATAAGGCTACGACCAAAGAAGGCCTAGTGCCTCGCCAAGACCTGGAAGCCAATTTTTGAAATTCAAATTCAAGTTACTTCTTGTCAAATTTAATTCTAACACAAGCTTCAATTAAATCTTAGAGTTAATAATAAATTAAGAAAAATGATTCAAGCATCTCACAATACACTTATAAGGCAACCATGCTTGCTGTATTGATACATCTAAAATGGGTGAGATGTTAAGGACTAATGAATTGAAAAATATTTTTCAAAATTGTTTTTCAAAATTGTTAGAATATTTTCCTAAAAATATATTTTCAAAATAGTGCTTCAATATAATAATGTTTTTATGGAATTCATGCTTGTCTGACTGAATATATATATATTATATGTCTTCAAAAATTATATCCTTTGAAAATTGTTTGACTCACTCAATTAGACACAAGCCTCTTAGGATCACACTAAAGTCCCTTAAGGCACTTAGTTAGAGTCAAACAGTGTTGGATGCAGGGGGAGTGTTTTGTTGTTTTTATTAAAAATATTTTTCGAAAATTGTACCTTAATTTGCATTACATATGTTTTCAAAATTATCTTCTTTCCAAATTGTGGCTTCAAAATTTATCTACTTGAAAATTATCGTTTCTTTGACTTTGATAAACCCTAAAGACACAAAGGAAAGGTCCACTTTATGATCTTCAAGGACTCCTAGGACGTGTTAAATTTAGGGGAGTCTAACAAGTTTTAAATTATTTTGAAAATTATTATTCTTTTGATCTGAATCAAACCTTAAGACTCAGAGGAAGAGTACTTGTGGTCAACAAGGATTCCCAGGACTGAGTCAAGTTTAGGGGGAGGCCACATCAAAAGAACCATTTAATAACATGTTTTCTTGAACAATATCTTCAAAATCTAGCTAAAAACATAAGTATTTTTTTTCGAAATACTATCATTTAAAAAAAATACCAGTATGTTCAAAAATTCATTTGCTTTTGATCAATTTCACAAAAAAAAATTATTTATCTTGAGTTTGGAAAATCTTCCAGGACACTTAGGAAAATGTCCTTGTGGTCAACAAGGTTTCCTATGATTGTGTCAAACTGGAAGATAAACCAAATCAAGTATTAATACTTCAAAATGTGATTATTTTTATATTTACTTGGGTTGGAGAATTTCCAGGACACTTAGGAAATGTCATTGTAGTCAACAAGGATGCCCAGGATTGTGCCAGACTAGAAAAGAATCCTAGTCAAGTAAAATATGATGTTTCAAAAATTACTTATATTTTTCTAAAAGTCTCATCTTTTTCAAAAAGGTTAGTACTTGCAAAATATGCATAATATTTATATTTTCCAAAATAGCATTCTTTTAAAAGTTACGCATTTTCCAAAAGTACTTAATTATTCAAAAATTCAATACATTTTTCAAAGGTACTTATATTCTTCAAAAATTACGTAATTTTTCAAAGTACTAGTACTTTTCAAAGCATATAGCATCTTTTTTCAAAATATGCATCTCTCAAAAAGGTGCAATATATCATTCAAAATACAATGCTTTCAAAATTTTGCACTAAGTATTTTCAAATAAAACCAAAGATCTTCATTGTTGTTGCAAGTATTCTTTTTTGATGTATGACAAAGGGGGAGAGGTGTGCTTAAGTTAGAAGTTAGAAAAATTCTTCCCCCAAAAATTTATATCACTTTTTATTTTTTTCCCAAGGATAGTGAGTTAGCCCCTTTAAACCAATCTAACTTAAGTTATTGTCAAATATCAAAAAGGGGGAGATTGTTGGTGCAAGTTGCATCAATGATGTTCTCCTTTAAAGTGTTTTAATGTTTGACAATACACTTAAGTCAGTGATACATTGAACAGACAAAGGGGAGCAAAGGAGAAGTAACCTATGTTGAAGAAAAGTCCTAGTTAATCTAGGTATCGAAACTCTAAGACCTAGCGGAGGGCTGCTAGGCACCTAGTGAAGGGCTGCTAGGTATCGAAACTCTAAGTCCTGGCGAAGGGTTGCTAGGCACCTAGCGAAGGGCTGCTAGGTATCGAAACCCCAAGACCTAGCGAAGGGCTGCTAGGCACCTAGCGAAGGGCTGCTAGGCATCGAAACCTTAAGACCTAGCGAAGGGCTGCTAGGCACCTAACGAAGGGCTGCTAGGCACCTAGCGAAGGGCTGCTAGGCATAGAAGACCTAGCGAAGGATTGCTAGGCACCAGGCGAAGGACCGCTTGGTAACAAAGACCTAGCGAAGGGCTGCTAGGCACCTGGCGAAGGACTGCTAGGGAATGAAGACTTGGTCCGAGGGACTAAGCAACTTAGCAGAGCGATGACTAAGGACAGGAGTAGAGACGGGTCAGGGTTTGGGCATCTCGAGGTCCGGAGGTATCGGAAGCTAAGCAAAAGTTCACCCGAAGGACTGGGTGGCAACCGTCTCCTGAAAGGAGCAGGTGATAGGCGCGTTCTCGGGGGATGGGAACTTGCGCCAGTTCGTCCTAGGGTTTCATGGAGATCCGAAGTCAGAACCAAGTCCTTAAGACCAATATTATATGTATCTATGCTTTGTGGTTGTATATCTTGCAGGTACCAAGAGTGGAAGAAATAGTAGGCTGCTGGAGGCCCTAAGCAGGGCGCCCCCAGTGTTGGGGGTGCCCCCATTCATCCAGGGCGCCCCCAACAGTGGGGGCGCCCCCAGCCAAAGCTAAAAACAGTGTTATGATGAAGCAGGCAGAACAGGTGTCAAGCGGGGCGCCCGGAGCGTCCGGGGCGCCCGGGTTCGAACCTGTTTATGCTGTTTTGTGTCAGAAACACAGATAAGCCTCCATGAGGGCGCCCGGAAGGTCCGGGGTGCCCTGGTCTAAGCTGTTATCAGCTGCGGCGTGGTAGGCGCAGGGATAAAGTTTGACCGAGTCTTCCGGGGCGCCCCCAGCGTTCAGGGCGCCCCCAGGAGGCCTATATAAGGGGCTTCAACCCCTTTCCTTCAACAACAACTTCTAAGAGCGACCCCAAGTATTCTGACCAACGACAACATGCTAGAGACGAGGCTCTACGACCGGGAGGCTCCAGGAGGAGGTGCGCGGCACTTCGGAGGTCCAGATCGGCCGAGCTTCAAACTTTGTCTTGTTGGTTTGCTTTTATTTAACTACCGTACTTAAGTTTCCATATTATTGCTTGTAATCCTGGACTGTAAGTCAGGTTTCTCCGCCTCCGAAAAGTCCAGGAAGGAGACCAATAGTGGACGGGCGTTCCCGTGCATAGGCCTTGGATGTACTGACCCTGGGGGTCGGGAAACAAGTAAAAATCCGCCGTGTCCTTTGCTTTGTTTTTTCGTTCTATTTATTTTCCGCTGCGCTACTAATATTCTAAGTCCAGAACGAACGAAAGTTTTACGAAGAATTCCGAAAGATTTTTCACGATCGATATTCACCCCCTCCCCCTCTATCGACGGCACCGGTCCTACAATATCTATTCATTGACATTTGAGGACCTCGGTATCCCAAACTTGATCTATCATCGTTGGATTTTTGGCTCCCCAACACCATGTTGGGATCTCCCGGTGACATAAACACAAAAACGTAGTGGAAACAAGATCCCTCGAGCGATCCATGCGAAAGAAAACTCGTACGAGGTTCATCTATCTAAAAGATCTATCTAAGTATATACCATTTGAGCATGCCCTTACGTTTATCCCGCTCGTCCAAGTGCCGCCGGATCTCTTGTAGGTACAAGCGTCCGTGCCTTTATGCGTATCCACACGGACACGATCTCTCAACTTCGGGAAGAACTACCTTAGTTGTGCTTGCAACTTGAGGTAGTTCACAAGACCACGACCAAGAGGGAGAAGAGGAAGAAGAGAGGAAGGGAAGAAGGGAAAACTGTCACTTGTCATTCAAAATGACTAAACCCTCTTTTATACTCATCCCATGAATATGAAGAGTTTTTTTGTCTCTTTGGCTTCCCTTCATTAAAGCCAATAAAGAGTATATCTTTTCATGTGACTCTTCACCTTCACTTCATCCAATGAAGAGAGAATTTTCTCTTTCCTTCATTAAACACTTTAATGAATTTCTCCTGCAATTCTGACCGGGCCTGTCGGGCTCCCGACCAGGTCTCCTGAGCAAGTCGCCAAGCTCCCGACCCAGTCTGTCGAGCTCCCAGCACGAGCTCCCGACCAGATTCTCCCGAGCTCCTGTCCTGAGCTCCCGAACTCCCGAAGCATCATGTCCTTAGTGTGTGATCCAATAAGTTCTCATGACGTTGGCAATGCGCTTAAACACTTTAGACACATAAGCAATGAGCGGCCTCTAACAATGCATCATTGCTACCCAAGTAACAAGAAAAGTCGAGATCCGACTAAACCTCCGTGACTATGATAATGTATGACCTTGTCCTTCTATCCTTGATATCTAGATTGACCAATGAGGCGTAGACCGTGTCATCCTCGATCAATCTTTGTGTTTCTTGATCCCCGAGTAGACTCACTCAAACAAATGAGCTCAATATCTCATATTGACTCATTTGAGCATGACCATGCATTTTAGTAGTCCTACTCGATCAAGGGGCCCACAGATATCACTCCTGTCATATGGGAGAGATAGATCCCATCTACATCACTCACATCCCTCCACATAATTCATTACATACCCAGTGATCGCCTTTATATTCCACCATGTTATGGGCGACGTTTGACGATACCAAAGTACATAAGTCCTTATGTAGGGAACTATAGTGACTTCAGGTCTAGGGACTATTCATACTAATAGTCACATGAGAAAGTTTATGACACTCATATGACAATTTATAAAACTTTCTCATGGCGGGACAATTCAGTACACATTCTCTAATGTATACCCATGTGTCATCTTGATATCACATATCCATGACTTGTGAGCTCAAGTCATCAATTGACCTACTGATGTGGCCCAATTACTAGTGTCACGAATGAGCCTCAAATTTAGATATTTATAAGCTGAAAACCCTTGGCTAACAAAATTAAATGTAGAATAGGGGGCTCAGGTCGTATTTTTCTAAGGACTAGTTGTGAATGTTTAATTTAAGCTTGAAAGTTGTTGTCGTTAAATGTTTTGGGTTTTCTAATGAAATGGGGGTTTTTGCGATAAGGAATGAAATAGCAATTCGGAACAAAATGGGGTTAACTAAGCAGAAATAAATTAGGTATGTGCGGAAACTAAACTTATCCCTTGTTGAGAACTAAGCGCAATTAAATTTGATACTATGAAATTAGAATTTCAAGAACTGATAGCAAAAACTGGAAAACTAAGAATAATAAGCTAAATTGCAAAATTGAGATTGAATTCACGTTCTACAAATTGAATGCAAGAAATAGGGCAAAAAATGTGCTGGAAACTATCTGATCGGTCGACGGACCGATCAGGTACAAGTCTGATCGGTCGACAGACCGATCAGTAGCTGTCTGGATCGATCGAACAAACCGATCAGTAGCTGAAAATGAACTGATACAGAATCAAACACTACAAAATTGAGTTTGGAATCGAAATTAACAACTAGTAAACATTAGATCATCAACTTCCCCAAGTCTTCCTTCTTACCGTCACACAAGAATCGAGCCATGAACCCCCTAGCTCGAGAATCCGCAAAAACCAGCTCCCGCGATCAATTTGCGTTGGCTTGAGGTGTAGCTGCGATTTCCCTCCGATCTCTTCTCCTTCGATGAACTGGTTGGCGAAATCGCTCAAAATCCTTTAGTAGACCTCAGAGAACCCCTCCGAACGCTCCGATGCTTCCGATCGATGATGACAGCAGCAATCGGATGAGACGGATCAGTGAGGGTAGAGCTTCAGGCGAAACGCTCACCCGAGCTCACTTCAGCTACGAAATGGATGCAAACTTCACCGGAAAGTTGATCTCGATGATTCGGAAACTTAGGCAAATCTTAGCTCTGATGTGGTCGTGTGATCGGATGAAGAAAATGATGAAGAACAAACTAGGAAGAACAGAGCAAACGTGATCTGGCCACGACGCGACGACCAAGAGCTGGGAGAGGGAATTCCTGTTTTATTTAATCCCATTTGAAATTGGACGACTGCGATCATCCTTGCCTCATCCAACGGTCGGATCTACTCGGATCTGAACCAAACCTTCGAGATCTTGATCAATGGTCCTTATCAACTCCTCCTCCGTTGGAATCATTCAGATCTGCAACGGATGGCTCAGATTGCTCTGATCTTTGAATGGACGGTTTAGGCTCCTCTTAAGCTCGATCCAATGACCAGATGAACTCTGATTTGGCTCCAAACTTCAGATCTTGATCCATGGACTTGATTAACTCTATCTTGAGCTCGGATTAATTAGAAGTTGATGGATGGCTCAGATCTAGCCGTTTCTTGATTGGACGACTCATATTAATCCAATGCTTGATCATCTTGATCCGGATCCAATTCTGACTCAAGTTTGATCCAATCTGATCTAGGACCATGATCATTTGAAACCTACAAAATTAGATTCAAATTTAATGCCCAAAATATCCCAAATATACAAAGATTTGAATCAAAAGCTATAATAGAGGTAATTCATGAAACCTAATGTAAATGCAAACTTAAGCATATAAAAGTGGATCAAAACATAGATTTGAGAGCCTAAATTTATCAACAAAATGGTAATTATCAACTCCCCCAGATTTACTCTTGGGCGTCTCGTACAATTAGCTAAACATGTACCCCTAGATTATTCTCAATCATAGTTAGAAGCAATTGAAAGGAAATTACCTAGGGTTGTCAATTCTCAAAAATCTAAACTCAATGGACTAGTATCTTGTCCTTAAATCAACAACTTAGTATACTTCATCCTTCATGACTCATTGAGATGAATTAAACTCACAAACCTCTTAAGGGAATATTTAGTGGCTCTCTTCCTAAGTTCTACATTTTTTATGAAAGTGGAGCTCACTCACACACTACCATGGTTCTTACACTACCATAAGCTTGTTTATGCTCTACTCTCCACCATCATTCTTGATTTGGATCCACACCTAAAAAGGCTTATTAGAACAAGTTAGGGAAATATAGAATGATAAGAATGAATTAAATGTTTAATGAATTTGATGCTAAAGAATCATGATAAAGAAAGTAAAGAAATATGGTATGATAAGGAAATATAGAAAAGTAAAGAAAGTAGAAGACTTGGGCACTCAAAAATGAATCCTAATGCACTTTGCCCCTTTGATGATCTCCTTATGAATTCAGAGCTTAAAATTGAGTAGGGAACAAACAATGACTCTTTAATCATTGAATTTGGTGTGTCAACATCTGCTGATCGGTCAAGGGACCGATCAGGCTTTCCTGATCGTTCTGGAGATCGGTCTGTGCTATATCTTGATCGGACTAACTCTCCTCTGATCGGACTGGGATGCTTCTGATCAGTCAGAGTGACCAATCAGGTAGTTCCCTGATCGGTCTAGAGACCGATCAGGTGATGATCAGTAGCTGAACTGCAGAATTTGAAGTTGACTTCTGCCGAGACTTCTCTTCTTCAATCAATAACTCATTCTTAAACTTGATCACTTCTTCCAATTTAGATATCTAACTCAGCATTTGACTTCCACTTCATGCTCTCTTTTTTTTTCTTTTTTTTCTTTTCTTTTCTCTTTTTTCTGCTGCTCTTCTATTTTTTTTAGCTGCTCTCTTTTCTTTTTCTATTTTTCTCTGTCATTTTGTGCCTAACTCCCGAATTCTTACAGATTTTAAATGAGCTTCCTCATCTCCAGCAATTTGTAGCAATTCAAATCAACTCCTAGTTGTTTCAGCTCTGCAAAATTCAGAATCTGAAAAGTTCATTAGGGCTCAAACTATTAGCTTTATATGCAGCTTAACTTGGAAGTAGAGCTTAACTGAAAAGTTGCATATTTTGAATCAATGCTTCAACTCTTCACTAAAATTACTGAACTCTACTTGATACCAGTTGAAATCCCATTTTTCATTTCTATTTCAGATTTTTCAGGTTGCCAAAAACTTCATTCCTCAAATTCAATGTTAGATGAGTTGGCATATAGAACTTCCTAAGGTCACTATTTTTTTCGGAATTTGCCTCATAAAACTTGAAACCTCAAATTATAATTAGGAATTTAGATGTTCAACATGTAGTCTTCACTAATCAACTTTTGCAACTCACTCTTGATACACCACTCCATCACGTTGGCACACCTTGCTTGTATGTTACCAAATGCTTCACTTTATTCTCAAACTTTGATCAAATGCTTGATCCTCCCCCACACTTAAACTTTTATCCGTCTCGGGCAAAGTAACATCAAGAAACAATCCAATGCAACCAAGTCCAGGGAGAGTATGGTTATGATGAACATAAAGATTAGGGAAGAAGAAAGAATACAAAGTAGATCAACAAGCAAAATTGCAAAAAATGATATAAGAAAGGAAATAAGATGATTCACCTCTATAAATGTGGCCCAATCATAGAAATATAGTTTCAAAAGAACCTAAGCAAGTTCTAAAGTACAATCACATGTGTGTATCTCACAAATAAGGCCAAGACCTCACTAGGTAAAAAGAATTAATCTCAAATCATCAATCTAGAGTCCATAACTAAGTAGTACTCAAGCATCCAAGAATTTTCATCCATTGGCTCAAATCCTAAGTTTTAACAACCAAATTTAATTTTCTTTCAAGAGACTCTAAAATGATATTGAGAAAATCTAGAGTAATACATTTATTCCTAACCATGTAAGAAACAAGGTGCCAAAAAGGTGAAAATGGTATCTACAATGAATCTTTATTCATTCTATGCTACCTAAGCATTTATTAGCAAAAACTCATTGTAAACGAAAAACTTACTGCATAGAAAACAAAAAAATGGTATTTACAATGAAATGAGAGTGTAAGAAGAAACAACTCCCCTCCAAATTGGGTAAAGAGCACGGAGCATCCATCTAGGGAGAGCTATCCTCACGCGATCAAAATCATAATACACTGCTCTCGCCTTTATGAACTTTGCATAAGTATGTTCCGGTGGTCGGAGGCTATTAAGGTTCAAAATCCATTCTTGGGGTAAATAGCTACAAGTCAAAGTAAATTCAACCCCTCTCACTATATACTCTTTGGAAGTCCTTCCGGGAGGTTGGAGGCTATTAAGTTGGAGCATCCATTCAAGAAGCCGAGACACCCTGCAAAACCATGAAACAAAAATACCTCCTGCACGCATGCAGGTTAAGAAAGAAATGAAATACATACAACCTCTATATAGAATGTATCAAGAAATGTATTACATCCAATAAAATCAACCTTAGGTACCTCTATAAATTTTTCACAATCAAACTCTACACAAGATATATCGAAAAATGCATCACAGCCAATAAAATCAAACTTAGGTACCTCTATGAATTTTTCACAATCAGCTTCTACATAGGATATATCAAGAAATTCATCACAACCCATAAAATCAACCTCAAGTTTCTATATGAATTTTTCTAAACAATTAGGAGAAATACTTACCTCGTCGTGCTAAAAAATACCTGATGGTTCTACAAGAGTAGATATAACTATGGCCTCCTTCTGGTCATGTAAAGGCTCCACTTTAATCTCAGGTTCTGGTAGACATTCAGCTAAGATAGGTGATTCTTGGATTCTTGCTTCCACCATGCAAGTCCCTACACTTCATACTTATCCTCTGAATCTTCTGACATAGCAATCAAAATTGATGATCCTTGGGGCTCAGTGCAATTCCCTACACCTATAGAATCATCTCCACCGCATGCTTCATCAACAATATCTGTAACAACCATATTAGAAAAGTTAGGACCAACAACAACTATATCATCATAAAATGAAAGTCTAGAAGAGTCCTGTAGGGCTTCAGAATCAAATTCAAGACTGTCACAAGCTTTACTATCAATCTCCTCCAATGCCTCTATAACTAATGCATCTTCAGCCTCATCTAAGCTAAAACATCCTCTCTGAACCTTAATTGAAACTTCATCAGCAATTAAATTTGCCTTAACATCTTCATCTATAATTTCCATGCTAATGATAGAAAAATCCTTTCTGGGGTACTGTGGGAAGGGTAAAGGGGCCCTTGGTTCCTCCACTTCAGCTGAAAATTTTGAAAATGGATATTGAACAGGAATTTCAGGAGGAATAGCTGCTGTAGGTGTCCTGATTTTACTGATTTCTTCTTCTTCTTCCACCAAAATTGCAAGATCAATTGAAGAAGGACTTAGGCTTGCACTAGGTCACTTTGAACTGGTATAGAATCAATTTCGGGGCTGTTTTGAGATGGAAAATAAGTTGCTGAAATTTTTTCAGAAAAATCGGGCATTGGAGTGTTTAGACTTGACACAACTTCCCCACTCCTCAAAGTTATTGCACAATCATTCCCCTTAGGATTAAGAGAATCTTGAAAAGGTAATTGGCTTGATCCTTGGGCTTGTAATTGATTCATCCCACTAACTAGTTGTTCAATGTGTCTTTCAATGTCTTGAAGAGTGGAATCATTCTTTTGTTGCCCTTATTGTAGAAGAATTTGCTGTTGTTGTATGATCTATTACATAATCTCCTCAAGCATTTGTTGTTGTTGATTAAACTCACTGGAATCTCCACAGCCTTCTTGATTTGTATAGGACTCTTGTTGGTCTTGAAATGTAGCATAAGATTGCTGAAATTTATAAGTAAGCTGTGAACTCTGAAAATGAAGTTGTTGGGGCTGATCAAATGAGCAACTGGATTGTTGAAATTGCTGAAAACTAGTTTGATAACAAGGTGGATGTTGCTGAAAATTATGGTTCTGAAACTGCTGATCTACTTGCTGAAAATGTTGGTTGAAAGGCTGAAAATTTTGAAACTGAGAATTCTGCTGGAATGGTTGAAAATGAAAATTCTGATTGTATGGTTGGAATTCTTGCTGTGAAGGTTGAAAGCCTTGCTGATCATAATGAAATTGTTGTTGAAAATCTTGGAAATTCTGCTGCAACTGTTGTTGTGGCTGATTTAGATGTTGGTTTTGCTGAAATTGTTGATAAGGCTGGAAGGGTTGAAAATTTTGATTATCCTGCTGAAAATTCTGGAATTGAGAATAGGGTTGCTGAAAATTCTGAAACTGCTGTTGACAATTCTGAAAATACTGATATTCTGCAATGGACTGCTTGAATGAATAGAAAAATTTTCAATAACTTCTAAACTCTTCCTTGATTTCCTTCTTTCTAGCTCTGAAACACTCCACCTGCAGTCCTGATCATAAACAAACAAAAATTGCAGCAAATGTATATAGGAAGATAAAGCAAATAAAAATGGAATCAAAGAATATGAAAATATGAAAATAAATACAAGCTCAAATCAAACAAACTCAAGTAGTAGTTCCCCGGCAACGACGCCAAAAATTTTGATGTTGTTCACAGAATATGGTTCACTGAATATGAAATAGCATCAGAAAATATAAAACTCAGTACAAGCTAAAATCAAACAAACTCAACTAGTTGTCCCCGACAATGGCGCCAAAAATTTGATGTGGCCCAATAACTAGTGTCACGAATGAGCCTCAAATTTAGATATTTATAAGCTGAAAACCCTTGGTTAACAAAATTAAATGTAGAATAGGGGCCTCAGGTCGTATTTTTCCAAGGACTAGTTGTGAATGTTTAACTTAAGCTTGAAAGTTGTTGTCGTTAAATGTTTTGGGTTTTCTAATGAAATGGGGGTTTTTGCGATAAGGAATGAAATAGCAATTCGGAACAAAATGGGCTTAACTAAGCAGAAATAAATTAGGTAAGTGCGGTAACTAAACTTATCCCTAGTTGAGAACTAAGCGTAATTAAATTTGATACTATGAAATTAGAATTTCAAGAACTGATAGCAAAAATAGGAAAACTGAGAATAATAAGCTAAATTGCAAAAATGAGATTGAATTCACGTTCTACAAATTGAATGTAAGAAATAGGGAAAAAAATGTGCTGGAAACTATCTGATCGGTCGACGGACTGATCAGGTACATGTCTGATCGGTCGACAGACCGATCAGTAGCTGTCTGGATCAGTCGAACAGACTGATCAGTAGCTGAAAATGAACTGATACAGAATCAAACACTACAGAATTGAGTTTGGAATCGAAATTAACAACTAGTAAACATCAGATCATCAACTTCCCCAAGTCTTCCTTCTTGCCGTCACACAAGAATCGAGCCAAGAACCCCATAGCTCGAGAATCCGCAAAAACCAGCTCCCGGGATCAATTTGCGTTGGCTTGAGGTGTAGCTACGATTTCCCTCCGATCTCTTCTCCTTCGATGAACTGGTTGGCGAAATCGCTCAGAATCCTTCAGCAACCCTCAGAGAACCCTTCCGAACGCTCCGATGGTTTCGATCGATGAAGACAGTAGTAATCGGATGAGACGGATCAGTGAGGGTAGAGCTCCAAGCGAAACCCTCACCCGAGCTCACTTCAGGTACGAAATGGATGCAAACTTCACCGGAAAGTTGATCTCGATGATTCGGAAACTTGGACAAATCTTAGCTCTGATGTGGTCGTGCGTTCGGATGAAGAAAATGATGAAGATCAAACTGGGAAGAACAGAGCAAACGCGATCTGGCCACGACGCGACGACCAAGAGCTGGGAGAGGGAATTCCTGTTTTATTTAATCCCATTTGAAATTGGACGGTTGCGATCATCCTTGCCTCATCCAACGGTCGGATCTACTTGGATCTGAACCAAACCTTCGAGATCTTGATCAATGGTCCTTATCAACTCCTCCTCAGTTGGAATCGTTCAGATCTGCAATGGATGGCTCAGATTGCTCTGATCTTTGAATGGACGGTTTAGGCTCCTCTTAAGCTCGATCCAATGGCCAGATGGACTCTGATTTGGCTCCAAACTTCAGATCTTGATCCATGGACTTGATTAACTCTATCTTGAGCTCGGATTGATCAGAAGTTGACGGATGGCTCAGATCTAGCCGTTTCTTGATCGGACGGCTCATATTAATCCGATGCTTGATCATCTTGATCCGGATCCAATTCTGACTCAAGTTTGATTCAATCTGATCTAGGCCCATGATCATTTGAAGCCTAAAAAATTAGATTCAAATTTAATGCCCAAAATATCTCAAATATACAAAGATTTGAATCAAAAGCTAAAATAGAGGTAATTCATGAAACCTAATGTAAATGCAAACTTAAGCATATAAAAGTGGATCAAAACATGGATTTGAGAGCATAAATTTATCAACAAAATGGTAATTATCACCTACATGCTAGTCTCCATGCATTAATATTGTCCTTGAATTTTAATGCTTGACTAGGAATAGTTTGTGTAGTGTTCTCTACCTCATCTCACTATCGATTCAACCAATCGATATGATGTAGATAAGAACCTACTACCCAAGGACATTATTATACTTAGTTATTTGGCACAAATAATAAAGTAAGTATAATAACCAAGAATGTCTTTATTAATGATAGAATATGATACAAAAAGTCTCTAGTCAATCATCACATAATTGACTCTAGGGCTCCACTAACATACCATACCTAAACCCTTAGATCCAATAGTGAATCTATTTAGGGGTTTCTTCAATTTCTCAAGCTTTGCCTTCAAAGCTTTATTTTCCCTTTCTAGGTTCTTAAACCTAGAATTGACATGTCCACCATGGACATTCCTAGATCTACTCATTTGTCTAGACATGTATCTCCCCTTCTTGGGATTTATGCCTTGGTCCTTAGGTCTAATATGCATGGAATTATCATGAAATGATTTTCTAGGATTTTGATTTGCAACATTAACCCTATTCCTATCATGATATTTAAAACCATAATTATGCATGGACAAATAATAAGTATTATTTCTAGCATGCATGGAGGAGTTTAAATTTGAATTACATTTCAAATTAGGGATTACCTCCCTTAGCCTTGATGCTCCCCCTTGATGTGAGCTTTTCTTCTTCTCCTCCCTCTCCCATTTCCTCAAATGCTCTAACTTTTTGAATTCTCTTTTCTTTGAGCATTTGGTATAGTAGTGTCCTTGCTCACCACACATGAAGCACCGAATGAGCTTCTTCTCCTTTTTCCTACAACCCATATTAGATTATAAAGGAATGAAAATGGATTTAGGATTTATCTCATTTTTCTTACCCAATGGATACTTGTCCTTGTAGTGCCCCTTTTAATTGCACCCAAAGTAAATTATGTGGTCCTTTGATTTTGCTTTGGTGGATGTGGAGGCTTCTTCTTGCTTTGATATTGAGAATGGTCTCTCGTCCCCCTCAATTCTTGAAGTGGTGACTTCCTCTATTTCTTCCTCACTTGAGGATGTGGATTGCTCATCTTCAATGTCCAATTCTCTTGAGGAGGTGGATGATGCTTCTTCTTCTTTCTCCTCTTTGGATGTTGAGCTCATATCTTCATCCAAATGGTCCTTTTTCTCCTCTTGGACCATTAAGCCTATCTCCTTAGGTTCTTCTTCTTGTGTAGGCTTCTAATGAAGAGCTATCATCTTACTCCATAGCTCATGAGCATTCTTGTATTTTCCTACACCACTCATCACATCATTAGGTAAAATACTAATTAATATTGAGATTACCTTCTCATTTATCATTGATTGTGTTTGTTGCTCCTTGGTCCAATATCTAGGTTTGAGCTTATTCCCATGCTTAACTTTTGGGGCTTCAAATGGTTCTTCTAGTGCGATCATCAAATCCCAATCCATATCGAACCATGTCTTCACCCGCAACCTCCAATAGTCATCCCCCATTCTTTCGTCAAGCTCCATTTCCTCTTGCCCTTTGCTCCTTTGGTGGTTAGTCCAACAAGAGAGACCTTCACTCTGATACCACTTATTAGGGTCCTGATCGTACGGCTAGAGGAGAACACAAACCAATTTAACGTAGTTCGATGATAAAGCTCCTACTCTACGACAGTCCGTAAGGTCGATGATATCGGATTGAGGTGGACCGCAAGAGGGGGGTGAATTGCCGCTGTGAAAATAAAAAATAATCTTTTGTGCGGTCTCACAAAGAATTCAGATTAGTTGTAAAAATCAATTAAAACAAACATAAACTAATAAAATGCTAAGACATAGAGATTTACTTGGTTGCAACCTAGGTGGTTGCTAATCTAAGATAACTGAAGCTCACTATCAAAATCTTATTTTGGCAGAGAAGCCTTTTACAGACTTTGAACACGCGACAAAAGAAAACTAATAGCTGAATTGTTTGAAATTGATGGATGATTAGAAACTAAGTTCTAAGGGCCTATTTATAGCCCTGGTCAAAGTTATCCGTTTGCTGACGTGACACTTATAGGGCGCTCGAGTGCTCTTGGGCGCCTGACACTTGGGTTAACTCTTATCTAATGCACAACGTTCACAAATGGCTAAACATAGCCTCTCGGGTGGCTGATAGCATAGGGGCGCTCGAGTGCTCGGGCGCCCGATAGCCCAGGCGCTCGTATAATCACGGACACCCGACAGTGGTTGTTTTGGTCAGCAACCGCTGACCACTCTCTAGCCTTGCTTCTGGTATTCTTGGGAGATTTTTGGCCAACTGGAGTTAGGCTCACCCGAACCCGACTTCGGTCTTTCGCCCCTCGAGCGTCCTTCCTTTCGACTTCTCATCCCTCGGACGTAGCGCACGTCCTTCTCACTCCACCGGTGTACTCTTCCGCAGTTTTTGTGTCCCTCGGATGCACCGAGCCCATTAGCTCACTTCCCCGTGTCATCCTTCTCGACCGCTATGTCTTCTGCTCGACTTCCTGCGCTCCTAAGTTTCTATACACTTAGACACAGGGATTAAAAATACCAGGACCTAACTTAAATCGGTTGAGCACATCTAAAGCAACATGAGGTACTTACAATCTCTCCCTTTTTGATGTGCATCAACCCGAGTTAAGTTAGGGTAAACAAATATATAATAACAATGTAAGCGCTAAAAAAATGAAATTAGAAATTAGAGTCAACCCCTTAACATAACACCACTACTCCCCCTTTGATCACATCAAAAACTTTATATGTTAAGGGAAAATATTTTTACCACAATAAATAGTTTTCAAATTTTTTAAAGAATTATCTTTAGAAAAGTATTTTGAAATTTTTGGAAGGCATAATAAATTCTATATATATATAATATTTTTTTAAAGAAATTTTGAAAATATTTTTGTAGATAGAACACTACTTTTTAAAAAACTTTACATTAATTTTTCTACAAGTAATTATCCAAAAAAATAACAAGATAAAACATTAATTACCAAAATTAATTTACTCAAAAGAAAAATCAACAGTTTAAAATATTTACGAACCCAATATAATTTTTACCAACAAGGTTTATTAAAAACTTAGATGGGACATCTAATTTGAGAATTTTTACAATTTGGCCTCTGTGATTTTAATATACCAGTTTAGATTTTCAGGATAACTATTTTTCTTTTATCGTAAACATGAAATATCAAATTCTAATTTTTTAACTAAATTTCTCAAATTAACAATATCATTTTTCAGTTTATCAGAACCATCGGAAGAACATGCATTAGTCAATTTTATTTTTAATTATTTATTTTGCTTTTCTAATTTTAGGTTAGCTTTAAGCATTACTTTTATACTAGAGTACAATTGATCATGAGGAAGGAAACATACCTAACTTATTGGGTCCATTCGAAAAAAGAAACTCCCCCTTCGTCCCTGCTTTCTTCTGGTGTAGCTCCTCGTTATTCTGTGCTTTCCTCGGACGAACATTCACTATCTTCTGGTAGGTACTCGACCGTTAGTGCCAGCCTGTTAACCTCCTTGGTGTCAAACTCTTCTAATGATGAGTCAGTGTTTATCGAGGAGTCAAATTGTATTTCCTTCGATACTTCATGGTGTTCCAGCATTTTATGCCAAAGGTCTATAGCGGAATTGTATATTCTGATTCTTTCAATTTCCTCGGCTGGTAGTACACTTATAAGATAGAACTCGGTCTTACCGTTTGTTGTAAATTCATCGTGTTGCTTTTCGGTCTAGAAATGTTCTTCCAGTTCATTTTTGTTCTTATCTGTGGCTACTTCAAAACCAAATTTCATTGTTAGTAAAATACTAAAATCTGTTTGAAAAATACCTCCATTTTACATTTCCAAAATGCAAACTCCCCCTCAAACTTTGGCGGGTAAATCACTGGTCCAACCATTTATTAAAATTTGCTGCAGTTGGCGTTAGTCCTTCTGCGGTGTCATGGCTCTGATACTACTTGTTGGATCGAGGAGAATCGACAAGAGGGGTTGAATTGCCGCTGTAAAAATAAAAAATAATCTTTTATGCAGTCTAACAAAGAATTCAGATTAGTTGTAAAAATCAGTTAAAACAAATATAAACTAATAAAAGGCTAAGACATAGAGATTTACTTGGTTGCAACCTAGGTGGTTGCTAATCCAAGTCGACTGAAGCTCACAATCAAAATCTGCTTCTAGCGGAGAAACCTTTTACAGACTTTGAAGCATGAGACAAAAGAAAACTAATAACTGAATTATTTGCAGTTGATGGATGATTAGAAACTTAGCTCTAGGGGTCAATATATAGCCCCGGTCAACGTTATCCGTTTGTTGACATGACACTTATAGGGCGCCCAAGTGCTCTTGGGCGTTTGACACATGAGTTAACTCTTATCCAATGTACAATGTTCGCAAACAGCTAAATATAGCCTCTCGAGCACCTGATAGCACAGGGGTGCCCGAATGCTCGGGCGCTCAACAGCCCAGGCGCCCGTATGCTCATGGGCGCCCAACAATGGTTGTTTTGGTCAGCAATCGCTGATCGCTCTCCAGACATACTTCCGGTCTTCTTGGGTGATTTCTAGCCAACCAGAGTTAGGCTCACCCGAACCTGACTCTAGGCTTTCGCCCCTCGAGCATCCATCCTTCCGGCTTCTCGTCCCTCGGACGTCGGGCACGTCCTTCCCGCTCCACCGATGTACTCTTCTGCAGTTTTTGCGTCCCTCGAATGCACTGACCCCGTCGGCTCACTTCCCCGTGCCATCCTTCTCGACCGGTACGTCTTCCTCTCGACTTCCTGCCCTCCTAAGTTTCTGCACACTTAGAAACAGGGATTATTGTTGGGACCGCGAGCATGTTGACATGGATACAGGTTCGTAATTTTAAAATTTAATTACGTGCAGCGGAAGGTTTAGCATAAATAATTTCTCAAATTATTTTAACCACGTATCTAGCATGCAACCTTATGTTGTGAAGACATGATCATAAATTAAAATTTTGTAGAAAGTAAACTAACTACTAGATTCTCCAAAGGCACGATAAGAATATCAAGAGAGAGAGATGGAAACTAACCACCAAACGAAAAACGGAATCAAGATTCCGGGAGGAAGGAAGGAGTCGCGAGCCGCTTCTTCTTCTTCTTCGGCACCTTCTTGGTGGAGGTGGCTCACGACAACCCTAAGGGAGCCCTCTAGGGCCGGCGCCAACTAGAGGAGGGAGAGGGAGAGGAAAAGAGGCTAGACAAGAATCCTTGATCACTTGAATTGATTTCCAAGCCTTGCCTATGCACCTTTATATAGTAGCCTCTTTATCTCCAAGTCTCCTTTTTAACGGAATAAATTTTTCATAAGAAATTTATCTTATAAATTATTCTATGAATTATTCCGTTATGCCAAGTTTTTATTATAACTTAATTTATAATAAAAACAACCATGTCTCCCCTTTTATTATGGAATAATTTATTATATAAATTTTTCTAATCATAGAAAAATCAATTCATAATTGATTTTATAAAATAAAATAAATCATTCAAGTTTATTTTATTTTCCATGAAAATAATAAACCAAAATCTTGGTTTATAAAATTTATATTATCCATAATTTTATAAAACAAACTACGCTTGGTTTATTTTATAACTTGAACCAAAAACTTGGTTTTCCCCTTTTTATTGTGGCCGGCCAAACCAAAGAGGGTGGGGACCCTCTTTGGCCGGCCAAACCAAAACTTATTCCTCACGAATTAAACTCATTTAATTCGTCCATTAAGTCTTCAAAAGACTTAGCCATTTTAAGCTTCCGATGCGTCTCTGATAAATTCTGATTTGACTTATCTCTCTTGATCGGAAAATCTAATTTTCAACTCGTTTTAAATCCCTCGGATTACTCGTAGTGCGTGTGACTAAATAGGCTTTCGATTTATGTTGGCCATCTATAATCAACCAATTATAAAACGATCATGAGTGGCACCTAGTAGTACATCATGATCCCCAATTAATCGAAAGATCAACGGTTGACCTCAAATATAATTCTGAAACCCTTCAGCAGCTCTAATGAATCGTGCCTCATTCTCTTCACCATCTTATACCCACTTGGTTCAGGACACGGTCTATGTGTGTCAGTCTCCACTAGGCTGACTACGTCACACCTAGCCCAAGTAATGTCTTTCTTGTAACACCCCAAAATTTCCATTTTTAGCTCTTAAAGTCCTTAGAATTATTTAAAAATGGTTTAGAAATATTCTAGATATTTTTAAGAATTTTTAGAATATTTTTATGGAATTTTCCGAGTCCGTTTAGTATTTTAAAAAAAAAGGAAAGAAAAACGTTTAAGGGCAGCAGGGGGTTCGAACCCACGACCACCAGGAGACCAGGCGCGAGCGCGACCGGCTGGGCTAGGGTATCAAGCACAATAAAAGGTGGAGAGAAATATATTTATAGAGTAGTTACGATTCTTTTCATAAAGATAGTATAAATAGATAAGTTAAAAGAGGAAATTAGATTTTTGGTTTTCTCTCTTCCTCACCCTAGCCGCGCGACACTCTTCTTCCTCACGCACGCATGCCACTTCCCAAGCCTTCCTCTCCTCTTCCAAGGGGGCGCCGGCCAAGAGGGAACCAAGGAGACGGAACGTTTTGTCCATCTCGACGAGAAGAACGCGTAGGCGCGAACGGTTCGTGGAGATCTCACGTTTCTCACGAGCCCTAGACCTCAATTTCGGTTGTAAGTCCAAGATATCAAGGTAAGTACTGCTCACCTGCAGTAAGAGGCGGTTTTTCCGTAAGAATTTCCTTTAAAAGTTTTAAAAGAGACATTTACCTTTAGTTTGAGATTTTTCATGTGATCTTAGTTCATTATATGCTTGTATAAGTTTTATTAAGCACCCTATATGAGATTAGGGGCTAAGAAAGTTATGAGAAAAGAAAAGAGAAGATAAAGATAAGAAAAGAAAAGGCCAAGGCCTTAAGAAATCCCCAAAAGTCAAGACTTAGGGATTTTAGCACGCAAGGTGCTCGAGAAAATGCCAAGGCATTTACAGATAAGAAAGAAAAGAAAGAAAAGCTATTTTATTTTCCAAGGCCAGTACCCGGCGTCCAAGGGCGTCGTTAAAGAAATCCAGGTGTCCAATTCCAAGGTCTTGGCCCTGGTAGACCAAGGTCTGCTCTATTAGGATTGGTGGCTCGCTACCCCAACCTTTTAGGGAACGCGCATGAGATGGTACTTACATCTTCAGTGGATCCAAGTGATTATTATTTTCAAGTATATGTTTTAGCAAAGTTTTCTAAAGTTTAAGAAAGTTTTCAAAAAGTTAAAGAAAAATTTAAAGTTCAAGAATTCCTAAAGTTTCAAGTTAAGCCAAGGAAAAGTAAGTTAAGACTTGTTAATGCTTGAGTATGCATGTTTATGAGTTATACATGTTTTAGTGTTTCTTTTAAGCATAAAAGTATCCCATGTGATTTTCCATTGTTTGAAAAAGCATGCTAGCACATTTCGAGATTTTGTGAGCTAGATAGTACTTACTAAGCTTTATGCTTATAGATGCATTTCCTCTTACTGTAGGTAAAGGTAAAGATAAGCAATTCTGAAGGAAGGCGACAAGGCGATGTTGAGCGACGTGTGTGTGGTGGCTGATTTTGGAGAGATCCTTGAGACGAGACAATTTAGTTATTTGAATTACAATGTTTAAGTTTATTCCAATTCCAAGTTATTGCTTTATGGAGTTTAGCGAACATTTAAGCTTTGGATAGTATTACATGCTCAATTTCTTAGAGTAAAGATTCCATGACATTTCATTTAGCATACATATACTTATGATTGCATTGGATGAGTAGAAGTGTGAGTAGTTTGGAATATTGATACTTTGTTGAAGATATTGATGCATGTGCCAAGATAGTACTAGTTCCCCTTTGAATCAAGTTTTTATTGCTTAAATATGTTTAGAAAAGTTGCATTCACATTTCATAATGCTTTAGCAAGGTTATAGAACATGTATTTGGTGTTATGAATGCATAGGAGTCAAGATTGGTACAAACTCTAAGGTTAAAGTTCATATAAACTTGAATAGCTTATTTACTTCCACAAAAGTTCTAATTTCGAGTTTATGACGTTGTTTTGATTGGCTAAAATGTTTAGGAAACTAGTATAGAGTATAGAAATGGTGTTGTGGCTTTGTATGGTGTGAAACTATATGTTTGGTGGAGTTTTGAAACAAGGCTTCGAATCTGAAATTCAGATTTCCAGGCGTGCCAGTCGACTGGTTCAGTATCAGTCGACTGGCATATCGAACAGTAGCTTCTGTTCGATGCATCAGTCGACTGCCAAGAGGCCAGTCGACTGGTGCCGCGCCCAGAAACTTTCTGTGGCTGATACCAGTCGACTGGTCAGAGGGCAGTCGACTGGTACCGTTGCAGTGAAGCTCTAGAGAAAGGAAGTATGCCATTGTATCATGCATGACTATTAGAGTTAGTATATCATAGATAGATTTAAATTGAGAAGAAAAAAAAAAGGATTTCCGCATTCTTAGTCGTGCATTAGAGTCAAGAAGTAAAGAAAGTAACGATCCGTCTAAGGCAGAGAAGGCGGGTCGCTACATTTCTCGTCCAATGGATTCTAATTACTCTCATGTATTTCAGAGACTCATACTCTGAACATGTCATGCTCTGGCCAGAGGCTTTGAGTAACAATCCGACGATAGGCCTTGGGTATACATCCCCTCGCAAGGAGTGGTGAATCCTTTGTAGGCTGTTCAAACATCTTCGGGCACTTCAGCTTATACCCAACCATCCTGGGTCCACACCTCCTTGGAGATGCTTGCTTAAGATGTTAAAGTATAAGTCTCCATGGCCAAGATGACTTGAACACCGCAAGTCAAAGGAACATCGCACTTAAGCTGTAGTAAAAACTTCACTGACATGTCTATATGTAGATTACCATATGAAGTTTTACAGCTAGTCACTCTAATGAACTAGTTCCCTTAACTAGCATTCAAGTTTATCTCCGGACATCCCAATGTCACCAGTCAGTGAGAATCAGCTGATTAGAGAATAACTCATGCTAGTCTCGACAGAATTGATAGTGTCCGTATTTATCAATTCATCGACTAGGGAGGAATCAAGATTCTCCAAAGGCACGATAAGAATATCAAGAGAGAGAGATAGAAACTAACCATCAAACAAAAAATGGAATCAAGATTCCGGGAGGAAGGAAGGAGTCGCGACCCGCTTCTTCTTCTTCTTCGGCACCTTCTTGGTGGAGGTGGCTCACGGCAACCCTAAGGGAGCCCTCTAGGGCCGGCGCCAACTAGAGGAGGGAGAGGGAGAGGAAAAGAGGCTAGACAAGAATCCTTGATCACTTGAATTGATTTCCAAGCCTTGCCTATGCACCTTTATATAGTAGCCTCTTTATCGCCAAGTCTCCTTTTTAACGGAATAAATTTTTCATAAGAAATTTATCTTATAAATTTTTCTATGAATTATTCCGTTATGCCAAGTTTTTATTATAACTTAATTTATAATAAAAACAACCATGTCTCCCCTTTTATTATGGAATAATTTATTATATAAATTTTTCTTATCATGGAAAAATCAATTCATAATTGATTTTATAAAATAAAATAAATCATTCAAGTTTATTTTATTTTCCATGAAAATAATAAATCAAAATCTTGGTTTATAAAATTTATATTATCCATAATTTTATAAAACAAACCACGCTTGGTTTATTTTATAACTTGAACAAAAAACTTGGTTCTCCCCTTTTTATTGTGACCGACCAAACCAAAGAGGGTGGGGACCCTCTTTGGCCGGCCAAACCAAAGCCTATTCCTCATGAATTAAACTCATTTAATTTGTCCATTAAGTCTTCAAAAGACTTAGCCATTTTAAGCTTCTGATGCGTCTTTGATAAATTCAGATTCGACTTATCTCTCTTGATCGGAAAATCTAATTTTCAACTCGTTTTAAATCCCTCGGATTACTCGTAGTGCATGTGACTAAATAGGCTTTCGATTTATGTTGGCCGTCTATAATCAACCAATTATAGAACGATCATGAGTGGCACCTAGTAGTACATCTTGATCCCCAATTAATCGAAAGATCAACGGTTGACCTCAGATATAATTCTGAAACCCATCAGTAGCTCTAATGAATCGTGCCTCATTCCCTTCACCATCTTATACCCACTTGGTTTAGGACACGATCTATGTGTGTCAGTCCCCACTAGGCTGACTACGTCACACCTAGCCCAAGTAATGTTTTCTCGTCCAATGGATTCTAATTACTCTCATGTATTTCAGAGACTCATACTCTGAACATGTCATGCTCAGGCCAGATGCTTTGAGTAACAATCCGACGATAGGCCTTGGGTATACATCCCCTCGCAAGGAGTGGTGAATCCTTTGTAGGCTGTTCAAACATCTTCGGGCACTTCGGCTTATACCCAACCATCCTAGGTCCACACCTCCTTGGAGATGCTTGCTTAAGATGTTAAAGTATAAGTCTCCATGGCCAAGATGACTTGAACACCGCAAGTCAAAGGAACATCGCACTTAAGCTGCAGTAAGAACTTCACTAACATGTCTATATGTAGATTACCATATGAAGTTTTACAGCTAGTCACTCCAATGAACTAGTTCCCTTAACTAGCATTCATGTTTATCTCCGGACATCCCAATGTTACTAGGTAGTGAGAATCAGCTGCTTAGAGAATAACCCATGCTAGTCTCGACAAAATTGATAGTGTCCGTATTTATCAATTCATCGACTAGGGACAATTTCAATACTTCACAATTGCACATGTAGAGATAACCACTAGTTGTGAATTCATCACAAATTCTCTCATGCTGTGAATTGTATTGCGGGCATTCAGTAAATGAGCTTAAGATCTCAATCAAATACACGAACATGTATACTCAAATAGTGAATATTCATTTATTAAAATAAATGATTACAATCATAAGGCGATTGCCTTAGGACACTTCTCTCATATTACTAACAATTATAAACACCAAGACCTAACTTAAATCGGTTGACCACATTAAAACCATCATGGGGTACTTACAGATGATCCTGATCCGGCGGTGGATGAGTCCCCGAAAAGTCTCCAGCTAGCTTGTGTATCTCCTTGTGGGCGGAGAAACCTCGCCATAACCTCGTAAATACACTTGAGCACTTAGACTTCTAATTGGCCTTTAACCAAAGCCAATTTTGTCAACCCTAGCCATCCAAATCGATCTCCCTTAAATATAGCTCATGGCTGAACTAGCTGTTGTCAGTCGACTGGTTCCAACACTAGTCGACTGATCCAACTGAATTCGAATGTTCTAGCCTAATGTTCGAATTCCCAGTCGACACAGTCGATTGCACAGAAGATCAATCTACTGATCTTTTTGTGACATCTACCAGCCAACTAATCCCATACTAGTTGACTACCCAAATCCTAAACCTAGGATTTCCCTTCTCGAGTACATTTCACTCAGCACTCGGACCCTCATGACTCAACTAACTCTTTTTGTAGCCTTGACTTATTGCCTTAAAGCTTTCATCGACTTTGGCTCTTGCCCCTCTGATGCAAACAAGCCCACGGCTAGTCCTCATGCCATCCTTCACGTATGCCTCGAAGTGCGCTTCCCTTCGCTCATCGTTTTTACCTTGTCCATGGTCCCTTGGATGCTCCATCCTTCGCCAGACCTGAAGTCGTCAAGCTAAGTCTATATATATCCCGCAGAACCTGCACACTCAAATACACATTGTTGGATCGGAGAAATCCATAGAGGGGGGGTGAATATCGATATCAATTTTTTTGAAAAACTAGAGAATATATGCAGCGGAAAATAACAGAATAAACGCGAACACAAGTTGGTTTTACTTGGTTCGAAGCCGCGGTCGGCTCCTACTTTAAGGCCTACGGCCCTTGACTGTTTACTTTGGGCATTTCTATATTTAGAACGATCTTTTATAATTTTAAGTACAGATATAGAACTAGAATTGAAATTGCAACACTTTTCATAAATTAAGTTTACCGACGACCGAGGTGGATCGAATTTCAGAGCAGAGGGTTGTTGTTGGCGCTAGAATCTCAAAGTCAGAGCTTGTCGGAGTGTAGCGCTTGAACGAAAAGTCTTGGAGCGTTGTGAGCGAAGATATCTGAAGCCTTGGGGGTGAACCCCTATAACGACCCGTTAAATTTTCTCAATATTTTCTTTAAAATATTGATCATGCCTAGATAGATTCTCGAGGAACATAGGGATACTAGTAGGAACCTTAGCATGATTATCCATGATTTTCTATATGGAATAAGAAGCTAAGTACTAATGGGCCTTACATGGGCTTTTCTAGTACCATGGTTATTAGTGGATCTTAGGTAGAATTTAATATAAATAGAAATGGGTTTCAATTAGGAATATTAGCATGGCTATTGGTGGGCCTTAGGGGGCATTGCCGAAAATAAAAGAAAAATAAAATACAATAAAATAAAAATAAAGTTCATGCACCAAGGATTGAACCTTGGACCTAGTGTATCACCATGCATGTACTAACCAATTCACCTAGCAAGGGAGTGCTAGTGGAAAAGGAAGAGGATTTTAGTTGAGACTAAAGGAAGTGAAGGATCACCATGAGAGGAGGCATCATGTCTCTTCACTTGCCCCCTTCATTTGGGTATAAAAGGAGTAGGTGAGAAAGGAAGAGACATTGGAGTTACTCTTCTTCTTCTTCTCTTCTTCCACCAAGGCTATTCCTCTCCCTCTTCTTCCTTCTTCTAGCCTAAACCCACAAGGGTTTGTCTCCCTTAGAAAAGCTTCACAAAGGACTCCATCTTGAAGATCCAAGGCTTTCTACAAGGCTACAAGGGCTAAGGAGAGGTCTAGGGTCAAGAAGGTTTCTTTTTATTTCTATTCAAGGATTATATCCAAGATAAGGAAAAGTAAGACTCCCTGTAACACCCCAAATTTGTCAATGTAAAATCATGACAATGTATGAAAATGGTTATAATGAAATGATATAAATTTCATGCAATCACATGCTATGAAATGTCATGAAACTATTTTTATAAATGAAATGTCATGAATGCATGAAATATTATATTCATGAAATATTATTATCATGAAATATTATGAAATTTCATGATGGGCTTGGTTTAATGGGATTTGATATGGATTAGTGCAAATTGTGATAAAAAGAAGAAGTAGAAGGGAGGAGGCAAGGATTGAACCTTGAACCTCCTAGTTGCACTCACCATGTCATAACCAATGAACCAAGCAATATTCTTGTAGAGAGAATAAGAAACATTCTTGTTAAATCGAGGGAAGCGAAGAGACATGCCTCTTCATGAGAAGAGTATAAATAAGAGAGGGGGAAAGGAAGTTACACTCTTTCCTTCTTCTTCCCCACTTGATTTTCGAAAAATCAAGAAGACTCCTCTCCCTTGCATTTTCGAAAAAGAAGAACAACACGCCCTAGGGTTCTAACCCTAGGGAATTTGAAAGGAAGAGGACCCCCTTTGAAGGTTCTTACCCCTTACTAAGTCCAAGGAACCCTAGAGAGAAGATTTGGAAGAAAAAGGATTTTCACATACCTCCAAGTGTAGGGTACCCTACGGTTTAAAGAAGGTGAAATTCCAGCGCTAGGATGTAAGTATCCTCTCGCCTGCAGTATAATGGTTTATGCATGTATTCCTTGTGTCCTTGTTTTGAAAAAATGGGAGTTTCTCCCTTGTAAGACTTTCGGCCACCACCCATTCATGGGTCTTGGTTACTTCTTAGTGCATGAGGAGATTCCTAGAAACTTAGGGTATACATGTAGATGGATTTTTCTTCATGGTGTCAAGAACAAAACCTAGGCTTGCCCTTGTATGGGTTTCGGCCACTTCCTAAAGGTGGGGTGTGGCAATTTTTCAATACATGAAAATAACCCTTAAGGCTTAGGGTATACTCATATGTGATGTTTCCAAATTTTTAGAAGGACAAAATTAGGGTTTGGTACCCTACATGGTTTCGGCCAACTCCTTGTAATTTAGGGTTAGTGGATGCTAACCCCACTTGAGGCTTAAACCATGTTTTAATTGTTAGCATGAAGTGTACTTGAGGTGTTTGTAGAAATGCTTGAATGAATGCTTGATTGGAAAACCAAACCCCTCACTTACAACTTTCGGCCCCAACATGGAACCCTAGCTTAGGGAAGGTCAATTACCTCTAATGTAGGCCATGTTAATAGAATTCATGATAGGGATATATATGTGATGAATGTATGCTTTAATTGGATGAAAAAAAAGAAATTCCCTTACATGTGACTTTCGGCCAACCCTAGTCCTAGGGTTGGGAAGTACTTAATGAAATCACGAAGCATGCTACTAATTATATGATATGTGTATAATGTATGTGACCTATCTTGTTAGGTATAAAAGCATGCCTTATAGCCCATGGGGCACCCTGATGATATGAACATGATGTGTTTGATGATATGCTTAAAAAGGGATACTCTATTGAAACTGGGATCAAGAGCACCCGAATGTGTGGTGTGTCCCTAGGGGATCAAGAGCACCCTTGATGTGTGGTATGTCCCTTAAAGATGTGATTAAGAGTACCTTTAGGCATATATATATATATATATGAGTAATTGTATGATAAATTACTTTACTTTGAAAGTTGTGTACCCGACTCGGAAGGGGGTCGTTAAACAAATCCAATGTGCATGTTAACTGAAGGTCATGGCATTGGTAGGACGGAAGGGTCCTGCTCTAATTAGATTGGTGGCTCGCTACCCCAATTTATTAGGGAACGCGCTTGATGTGGTACTACAACTGGGCCCTAGATGATGATATGATATTTTTAAGTATTACCTTTATGGAACCTTTTGAAAAATATTTTCTCATTATGTGATGATCTTGTTCCTTAAAGCACTTAGAAATATTTGATGTGATGTTTGTGATGCTTATGATTCTATCTTGATATGACCTTGTGCTGTAAAGCACTTAGAAATATGTGATGTGATGCTTATGATGCTTATAGTTCTGTCTTGATTACTGAGTACATGATATGATGTATCGATATGGTTTTGCGAGTAGGCCCGGATTCTTACTAAGCATGTTTTGCTTACTAGTTCATGTTGTTTTTCTTATGCTGCAGATAGCGGTAAGAAATACTTGAACTAAAGGAAGAGGCAGAGAGAAGGCTAGAGGATGTGTGTGGTGATGGCTCGGGAAAGGATGAAAGATTCTTATCTACCTTATTCTTGTCGAGAATCTAAACTGCTTCCAATAAAAGATTAAAATTAGATTACTATACTCTGAATGTATAAAGATTATGACTACTCTACTGTTGATTAAGTTAGAGATATGGAACCTATGTCATGTTAGATAGTACTATCAATGATGTCTAATTCTTGTGGTATGCATGCTAAGTAAAATGCTAGATACTTAATATTTCCTGTTGTTTATGAATGCTTCTTTTGCATGTGTCTAAGACTAGATAACTCTTGCTATGTTCTTATGTTCTATCTTGTCCAAACCATGTTTAGATCAGTAAATTATGAAGTTAAATGATCTCTCTCTATTAGGTGGTAATTGCATGGATGATACGAAAAAAACAAACCTGCTTGGTAAATTAGACCTTAATAATGCCTGCTTACTACACTTCTTGTAGAATAATTATTTTTCTACTGGTTATACATGCTTAGCATGATGAATGATATGAATGTATGGACCCGTAACCCCGCCTTTAGGGTAGATATAAGGGCGGGCGTTACACTCCCTCACCTATGGTATAATAGTTTTCAAGTTGTTTTCATGATATAAGAATTTGTTTGGACTATATTGTTGAGAAAACTAGGGTTAGGGCTTTCAAGGGTTTCGGCCACCACATGTTCCCATGGTTAAGTTTGGATTTGACTCTCTAATGATGCTCTTATGTTTTCTCATGTTATAAGGGATGTTAATGGGGATTTATGTGAGAGTTTTTACATGATCTATGGCCCTTGTAACTTTCGGCCAAGTTAGGTTTTAGGGCAAGGGGTTAGGGTTAACTCCAAGCAAGGGTTCTAATGACTTCCTATGGTATTATATGTAATGTATGGGATGTAAATTGGGAATTGTATGAATTTTTTCATGTGATTGTGACCCTCTAGGGTTTCGGCCAAAGTCAAGATGTAGGGCTAGGACTTAGGGTTAGCTCCAATTATAGGGTCTAATGGCTCCCTATGGCATGGTATGTAATGTATGGGTTTTCTCTTACTCATGGAACCCTTCATGTGGATTGTATAAGGGAGCCTCCTCCTAAAGAAATTTCGGCCAAGACCATGATCTAGGGTTTGAGTTGGGTTAAGGTTTCTGTTGGATCGAGAGAAACGATAGAGAGGGGGTGAATATCGTAAAATGTTCGGATTAGAGTTAGAGAAATTACGCAGCGGAAGTAATAAACACAAAGCGCGAACACAAGATCTTTTACTTGGTTCGGAGTCGCGGTCGGCTCTTACTCCAAGGCCCACGGTTGTTGACCGTTTATTGCGAGCAGTTCTATATGTGCGCAAAACCAATTTACAAGATGTATTACAAGAATAGTGCAGAAAAACTTAAAAGTAGCTCTTCGTTACCGACGTCCGGTGTAGATTGTATTTTCGGAGCAGAGGGACGTCGTCGGTGCTTGTATCTCGAGTCGGGAGGTTTCTGGAGCAGAGCGCGGGAGTAGAAGAGCGTGAATGCGTTGGAAAACTTGATTGTTCGAAGCCTTGGGGTCGAGGCCTTTTTATAGCCCCTGGGGGCGCCCGGAACGTCGGGGGCACCCCCCCCCCCCACATGTCAGCTGATCCGAGTTCCTCTCGGTCAGCTCTGATCCCTTCAAACTCGGGATCAGGCTTCGACGGGGGCGCCCGGGACGCTGGGGGCGCCCGGGTTGACCGGGTCGACTCTTATCCATTGGCTTCTCGCTGGCTTCCGCTTCGTTAGCTTGAACTGGGGGCGCCCGGACCATCCGGGGCGCCCCGGTCGCATGGGGGCGCCCGGGAGCACGGGGGCGTCCCGCCCATAAGCTGTCGAAGCGTACATTTGCTCTTCTGCTTTTGTATTCACCTTGGGGGCGCCCGGGACACTCCGGGCGCCCTACTCAGCTTCTGCCTCACTCCTTTGAGGCTCTCTGAGCTGTAGACACTCGTTCCTTCGGTCTTGCATCCAGGGTTAGTCCAAAATAACATAGAGCAATAATATGTTAGATTTATACAGCCTTAGCTGTCTTGGTTCTAACTTTGGGTCTCCCAAATGGAGCCCTAGGTCGAACCGACGCCTACTGTTCCCTCAACGGGGAACGCGTCCTCACCTACTCCTCTCGGGAGAATTTACCTGATGCCAATCGGCTCCTCCGGTTGGACTTTTGCCCAGCAGTCCCTCGCCAAGTGCCTAGCTGTCCTTCGCCAGGTCTTCAGTACCAAGCTGTCCTTCGCCTGGTGCCTAGCAGTCATTTGCTAGGTCTTTGTATCCTGGCATTCCTTCGCCAGGTGCCTAGCAGTCCTTCACTGGTCTTTGTATCCTGGCATTCCTTCGCCAGGTGCCTAGCAGTCCTTCGCTAGGGCTTTGTATCCTGGCATTCCTTCACCAGGTACCTAGCAGTCCTTCACTAGGGCTTTGTATCCTGGCTTTCCTTCGCTAGGTGCCTAGCAGTCCTTCGCTAGGGTTGTTCCTGCACACTTGAGTAACATATTAGATAAATATTTTACCTTAACTTTTGAACCCTTTTGCCATTATCAAAACACAGGTTCGACTTGGGTGCTTTCTGCACCAACAATCTCCCCCTTTTTGATTTATGGCAACCCTGGTTCAAAAAGTTAAGTTAATCAAAGCAAAATAAGATTTTTGGTTTCCTCCCCCTGGAAGGAATCTCCCCTAGATTTTTCAAAAGTTCGTGGGGTTTTTGAAAATAAATTCTAAGTCTAAAGATGGTTTTAATTTTACTTAGAATAATTTTCAACAGAAACTTTAAAGACATATTTTCCAAAACAATTTTCGTTGTGCACTTTGGAAAATTTATACTTGTAGGAAAATTTAAGTTTAAATACTTAGACAAATTTGAAAACTTATGTTTAAGTACTAAGAAAGATTTTGAAAACTTAAATTTGAGTACTTAGAAAAATTTTGAAAATTTAAGTTTGAGTACTTAGAAGGATTTAAGTTTGAGTACTTAGAGAAATTTTAAAAATTTAAGTTTGAGTACTTAGAGAAATTTTGAAAATTTAAGTTTGAGTACTTAGAGAAATTTTGGAAATTTAAGTTTAAAGTACTTAGAGAAATTTTGAAAATTTAAGTTTAAAGTACTTAGAAGAATTTTGAAAATTTAAGTTTAAAGTACTTAGAAAAATTTTGAAAATTTAAGTTTAAAGTACTTAGAGAAATTTTGACAATTTAAGTTTAAAGTACTTAGAAGGACTTAGTACTTTTGAAAATGAATTAAGTTCTTTTTGAATAAAGGATAGAGTTTGAAATTTTGGATTTAGAAAAAAAATTTTAAAATCTCTCCCCCTTTGCCATATATCAAAAACAAGGCAGTATAGTAGAAAAAAAGGATAATTAAATAATAGCAAGTAATAAATTGCATAATTTACTGTACTGAACCAATTCAGGATTTGAACTTAACCAGATCAGTTTCAATTTTCTCTTTTAGGATCTGTCTAACCCAATTAGCTACTTACTAACTGCTATTAAACAGTAATTTTCACTGGGGTTAGTCAAGTTAAGTGTTCTGTTCAAGTTAGATTTTCTAAACTTGACACTTAACTTGATTACTGTGTAAGTTGTATTTAGTGCCCCAATTACTGCAGATGCACTGATTTAAAGCATCTTGAATTAAGGCAAAGACCTAAGCATCTCAACCCATTCTAGGTTATCAATCAAAAGTACCCTAAGGTGCTTGTGAGATGCTGGCTTCTAAATCTATAGGTGCATGCAGTTCTAGGGTTAGGGCCTAGGCTAAGTCCATTTGCGAAAAGCCCTAGTTTTGAAGGGGTAGTTTTTTAAAATAAAACTAAGTCAAAAATTTTATTTCTTTTTAAAACTTTTCAGAATTAAGTAAAAGCTGATTTTGAAAACATTTTAAAAACTACTTTAAAAATTGATTTTGAAATGAGTAAAGTAGTAAGAAAACCAAGAGTAGATTTAACCTATTCTACCAAGCATAATCCTAACTGCTGATCAAATAGTAAAAACAAGTACTCATTTTCATAAGTCAGCTGGTCAACAGAAAGAATCAGCACAGTCATACAGGTCAAACGTGAGTCAACCCTACTGAGTAGGAGCAGTCAGATAGTCACTAGTACAATGCTAATCAAATCTAGGAGGAGGGACCAGGATGATTAGAAGAGCCTGGCTGCCAAGATCGAAACAGTGCCATCATCTCGTGATATTGTGCGTCTCTGGTCTCCCTCTCAGCTCTAAGTGCACTCATATACTCAGTGTAATAGCCTAGATTTGTCTCCATATCTTCAGCATGATTTGCCTCCACTTCCTCTCGGAGGCTCTGGACCTATGTCTCCAGCCGTGTCACTCTCTCGTAGAGTGTCGGTGGAGGGGGCTCATCTATGTGTGCTCAAGCCTCTGCTACCAAATCTGCGACATCGACTTCAACCTCCTCATCTGAGTCGATTTGAGCTCCAGCTCGCTGTCGTCTCCAAGTCAAAACCCCGGTGGTCGAGACCTCTATACCAGCTAAGGAGAAGTTCCTAAATCCTATCTCGTCGAAATCGGTCATCGTAGTCATTTCACCTACGGTAATGTCACGATCGTGGTGATGAAGGATGGAGGTGATGATGTGGCAGAAGGGAGTGCATACCCGACCCTGAGTCGTGATACTGGAGGCATGTAAGATAGCGTGGAACATGTGAAGGCCAATGTCAATGTCTAGATGATGGATCAGGGCATACAGAAGGAAGGCATGAAAAGGTCGCATGGTCGCGACATCCCTAGTGGATAGTGGTAAAATGCAGCGGACCAGAACACTGTACAGGGCGTAGTCCTGGACCTGAAGGTCAACGGACTGAAATCATCTAGCTACGGAGAGTCTAGCTTCCCTATAGAAATAGGAGTGGAGAGTGTCTAGAGTAATGTGAGAGTAGGGAGCATCAAAAGGAGGATCCCTAGGTGGATAGCAACAAAAGGTGGACTGGGAAGGTCGTAGTCCAAGAAATTGATTTAGCAGAGAAGGGGTGATTGACAAGGGTATCCCTTGAACAGTAGTGACAAACATGAGATCGTTCTATCTAACTATGTTATTATAGAATTCTGTATATAAGGATGTGTTAATTGTATGAGTGCAGAATACTAGATTGTCTAGTTGATAAAAGTTTATAACATTCATGGCTAAAGGACAAGATTGGGTGAAGAAGTGTCTATTGAGATAGCTAGTTTTGATAGGCTTATAGGTTGTTCGAGCAAACTTATTACAAAGTTCTAATGATGGGAACCTAGGGTCGGGACTCGGTTCAGTACCGGGGTTCGCTTGGTTTGCTCGGCGTTTTCTAAGTTACGAAACATGCATTTATAAGAAAGGAATTAAGAAAATAATTCTAAATGCATAAGAGAAATCATACCGGGGAGGCATGGTTGAGATTGAGGAAGCAACAAGGTCACTTGGTCACCTTGGAAAGAAAGAAGTTGGAAAGGAGGTGGTTTTTGGTGTGGCAAGAAGAGGGGGTTCGGGTGCCTTTTTATAGGCAGTTCATTTGGGGCGCCCGGGACAGTAGTCTACTGCCTTTGGCAGTGACTTAAGGCTGGTTGGGGGCGCCCGCAATGGCCCGGGCGCCCCGGTCAGGCTGAACTTTGCAGCTTTGCTGCTTTGACTGACACTGGGGCCACCCGCAAGGTTCGGGGTGCCCTGGTCAAGGGGTAAAGGCAGCTTTTTGTCTTGAGAGAAGAGAAAGTCATGGGGGCGCCAAAGGAGTCACGGGCGCCTGGATTATGTAGGAAGTGACAACTTTTGATGTCTTGTGATCATTTAACCATGGTTTAATTGGTTTGACCATGGTTTGAAGTGATTTGACTATGGTTTGATTGCTTTGACCATGGTTTGACTATGTTGACCATGGTTTGACTTCTTTGACCATGGTTTGACTGCTTTCTGAACACCAGGATTAAACCACAATATTGGTATTAAAGGAATTTCAATTGAGTTTAATTTTACTGTCTCACCCAATCTAGGGTTATCAATTCACGTTAGCCTTACAGGTTTTGTGAGACAGGTTTTGGTAGGTAATATAATTTTAAAAAAAATTATAATTTATTTTGAAACACTTAATTAAATTTGAAAACAATTAAATTTATTTTGAAAAAAATGTTTGAATCTATAACTAACTGAAAATTTGTATTAGATTCGAATTTGACAAAGAATAATTTGAATTTGAATTTCAAAAATTGGCTTCCAGGTCTTGGCGAGGCACTAGGCCTTCTTTGGCCGTAGCCTTATTGGATCATCAACCCTTTCCTTGACAAAGTCTTTCAGTGAAATTTCATTTTCAAAATTCTTCTTTGAAAAATTCTGGTCTAACTAGTTTGGGTCTTGGATCGGTAGCTTCGGCTAGTTTCACCAGTCTAAAGAGACCAAGTAGAGAATACTTGACCTTATTAGAATTGGTTTCCCTAACGTACTATCATCTCACCTCCACCCAATACTATGTTGTCAAATTTTAGTTAAGTTAGTTGAGTCCTTAAACTAACCATTCCTAAATCTAAGCATGGTAAATTACGGGAATTATGTAAACAATCAAACAAGCAAATTGAAAGCAACAATTTTATCTAACAATAAATATTGTTTTCAATTTGGCTCCCCCTGGACTAAAGCCATGATAATGGTTTGGCAAGATGTGAATCTTGTCCTTGGGGATCTAATATTGATTTGATCTAGTTTGTTAGTTCAGGCATAGTTTGGGTACCCATGCCTGAACTTTAGGTCTGGACTGGTTCAGTACAGCAAAGTAGGATCTTTGTCTAGATTTGGTTCTATAGCCTAGTCCGGATCGATTTAGAACCGATTTCTGTTTTCCAAGAATCATGTCAAGACCCTTGGAACCAGAAGTGAATCGTTTTAAGGCAGCTCTAAGATCCTTGACTTGAGTTTTCAGGGAGGAGTTCTCTTTCTCAAGTTTTTCAACTTGAGTAGAGGTTCGTTCTTGAACCTTCTCAGTTAAGGGTCTAGAGTCACCTCCCTCTTTCAGGAGTTTTACTTCCTGTCGAAGGGATTCGATTCGGAGTTTAGCTTTCGCCAAATCTCGAGAACGATAAGAAATTAACTCATTTAACTGACTTCTAGTAAAACCATTTACCTTGATTTCGCCGTCCTCTGAAAATGTCAGTCTGTCGTCGTCCTGTTCCGATTATGACTCGGTCTCGATTTCTTCTGAGGCGGTTAGTGCGAGCAGGTTCGACTGTGGGACCTCTTCTTCTTCGGAGAAGGAGGACTCATCCCACGTTGCCTGAAGTGCCTTTTTCTTCTATTCTTCTTGGTCTCCTTTAGGTTCGGACACTCCGTCCTGTAGTGGCCCTTCTTCTTGCACTCGTAGCAGGTCACGTTGGGCTTGTTCTTTTCATTTGCGAGTTCAGCTGGTTTATCCTTTCTTCGACTGGCTTTCCGTCTATTGGTTTGATTCTTCAATTCCTTGTAGTAGTTTCGGGCCAGTCAGACCAGCTTAGGTCGATCTCCTTCTTCGTCTTTTGAGTCTGAGTCTGAGTTAGACTCGGGTTCAGGTTGAGGCTTCTTCTTGGTTGTCCTTCCAGTTTTACCTGCAACAAAGGCAATACCTTTCTCGGCCAGATTGCAGTTAATCTGTTCATGTAATTCTAATTCAGAGAACAATTCATCTAATTTAATTTTTGAAAGGTCCCTTGAAACCTTATATGCATCTACCATAGATGCCCACAAGGTATTTCTCGGGAAAGCATTTAAAGCGTACCTTATCAAGTCACGGTTTTCTACCTTGTGACTGATTGTGTGTAGTCCGTTCATTTGTTCCTGAATTCGGGCGTGAAGCTGAGCTACTGTTTCGTTGTCGTTCATCTTGATCATGTACAGCTTGTTCAGGAGGAGATCTCTCTTGCTGATTCGAGTGTCTGAAGTTCCTTCGTGCAGCTCGATCAGTTTCCCCCACAGCTCCTTGGCACTGTTGAATGGACCCACCCGGTTTAGCTCCTCTTTTGTTAAGCCGCATTGGAGGGTCTGGGTCGCCTTTGCATCAGCTTCAATCTTCTGTTTCAGAGCGATGTCCCACTCTGTGTAGGTCTGAGGTACTCCTTCAGCATTCTTTGGAATCTCCAGTCCGGACTGGATGATTATCCACATGTCCACCTGAGTTTTCAGGTGGACCTCCATTCTGCTCTTCCTGTAGGAGAAGTCTTCCCCACTGAAGAGAGGTGGTCTTGCGGTGCTGAAGCCTTCTTGCATGGCCATTTTATCTGAAAAGTAAACTAAAAGGAAAAAGAATATCCCAAGACTTGGTCTTGGATTAGTAGTGCGGGATTAAGAGAAATGATTATCGAGGGGTGTTGCACCGGTCTCGATTAGTGAGAAAGATTTCGAATAAACAAAAAATATTAAAATAAAAATTCGTAAAAATTTGGAAAAAAACTCTCAAATTGGTGGTTGCACCAAATTTGAGCTTCCCCGCTCTGATACCACTTGTTGGATCTAGAGAAACGATAGAGGGGGGTGAATATCGTAAAACGTTCGTATTAGAGTTAGAGAAATTACACAGCGGAAGTAATAAACACAAAACGCGAACACAAGATCTTTTACTTGGTTCAGAGTCGCGGTCGGCTCCTACTCCAGGGCCCACAGTCGTTGACCGTTTACTGCGGTCAATTCTATATGTGCACAAAACCAGTTTACAAGATATATTACAAGAATAGTGTAGAAAAACTTAAAAGTAGCTCTTCGTTACCGACGTCCGGTGTAGATTGTATTTTCGGAGCAGAGGGACATCGTCGGCGCTTGTATCTTGAGTCGGGATGTTTCCGGAGCAGAGCGCGGGAGTATAAGAGCGTGAATGCGTTGGAAAACTTGATTGTTCGAAGCCTTGGGGTCGAGGGCCTTTTTATAGCCCCTGGGGGCGCCCGGAACGTCGGGGGTGCCCCCCCCACGTGTCAGCTGATCCGAGTTCCTCTCGGTCAGCTCTGATCCCTTCAAACTCGGGATCAGGCTTTGACGGGGGCGCCCGGGTTGACCGGGTCGACTCTTATCCGTTGGCTTCTCGCTGGCTTCCGCTTCGTTAGCTTGAACTGGGGGCGCTCGGACCATCCGGGGCACCCCGATCGCATGGGGTGCCCGGGAGCACGGGGGTGCCCCACCCATAAGCTGTCGAAGCGTACATTTGCTCTTCTGCTTTTGTATTCACCTTGGGGGCGCCCGGGACACTCAAGGTGCCCTACTCAGCTACTGCCTCACTCCTTTGAGGCTCTCTGAGCTGTAGACACTCGTTCCTTCGGTCCTGCATCCAGGGTTAGTCCAAAATAACATTGAGCAATAATATGTTAGATTTATACAGCCTAAGCTGTCTTGGTTCTGACTTTGGGTCTCCCAAATGGAGCCCTAGGTCGAATTGACGCCTACTATTCCCTCAACGGGGAATGCGTCCTCACCTACTCCTCTCGGGAGAATTTACCTGATGCCAACCGGCTCCTCCGGTTGGACTTTTGCCCGGCAGTCCCTCACCAGGTGCCTAGCTGTCCTTCGCCAGGTCTTCAGTACCAAGCTGTCCTTCGCCTGGTGCCTAGCAGTCCTTTGCTAGGTCTTTGTATCCTGGCATTCCTTCGCCAGGTGCCTAGCAGTCCTTCGCTAGGTCTTTGTATCCTGGCATTCCTTCGCCAGGTGCCTAGCAGTCCTTCGCTAGGGCTTTGTATCCTGGCATTCCTTCGCCAGGTGCCTAGCAATCCTTCGCTAGGGTTGTTCCTGCACACTTGAGTAACATAGTAGATAAACATTTTACCTTAACTTTTAAACCCTTTTGCCATTATCAAAACACAGGTTCGACTTGGATGCTTTCTGCACCAACAGTTTCAAGGATACTTGGTTATGGTTTACCATGATGTATGTATATGTTTAAATATGTTGTTAGAATTTTTACACTACCTAAAACCCTAGCTTTAGGTGTTATATGCCATGACTTTGTATGTTAGGTTATGTGCTATGTTTACTCATGAATGTTTTAACCATATACCATGAACACATGTATTTGATGTAGGCTTCATGTTATATAGAATAATGAATGTATGTTGTTAAATGCCTATAGGAGATATATGGTTATGAAGGTCTATGCATGTTCTATGATGAATGCCATGAACCTAAGTTATGTTTAATGCTATGAACCTAAGTAGTATGTATCATGTTCATACGAATCTTACCCATGCATGCTTTATGGTGGATACTATGATTATGTATGCTAGATGATATGTACCATGTATGTAATGCATGTTTACCTTATGTCCCATGGTCATGCAAGATTTATGAACCAAGATGATGTTTATGCCTGGAGGCATAATTATGTATGTATGTCATGATTTATGAATGAAGATGATGAATGAAGATAATGTTTATGCCTTTAAGGCATAATGATGTTATGTATTAAGTATGAATGGAGAAATGTCAAGTATGCTTTATGTCATGCTTCATGAAACAAGATTATGTTTATGTTTAAGATATGATATGTATGTTCTATGAATGATGAAGCATGCAAAGATATTTTACTTTATTATGAATGGGTTTGTACTAGACTGAAGTAAGGGTCCAAGGGATGGGCACCTTAAGAACGCCTCGGTTCTGGACTACCGTAGCTGTCCACGGTTCTGGGACTACCGTAGCTGTCCAACAGGGATGGGCACCTTAAGAACGTCTCGATTTTTGGAACTACCGTAGCTGTTCCTACCCTAGTAGGTCGAGACTAGCTACCTCGTATTTACTTAGGGATGCGCGCATATGATGTATGTATGTGGTACAAGCCGGGGACCGCCATGATGTTATGATTATGTTTAAGTATTTATAATTATGATTTTCAAATAACCATCCTTATGATATATGCATTTGACTCATGCATTCATTCATGTTATTCATTATGCCATGATAAGTATGTTTATGCTTATGTTCATGTTAAGAATTATGCCATGATAAGTATGTTTATGCTTATGTTCATGTTAAGAATTATGCCATGATAAGTATGTTTTATGCTTATGTTCATGTTAAGAATTTTGTCATGATAAGTATGTTTCATGCTTATGTTTATGTTAAGAATTATGCCATGATAAGTATGTTTTATGCTTATGTTTTATGTTAAGAATCATGCTATGTTAAATGTTCATATGCTTATGATTTATGTTAAGAATATGCTTATGTTTTATGTTAAGAATATGCTTATGTTTTATGTTCAGAATTATGCTATGTCAAATGTTTCATATGTTTATGTTTTATGTGACGTATGGTTTTTAGTGAGTAGAAAAAGGTCTTACTAAGTCTATGTGCTTATAGTCTTATTTTCTTATACCACAGATCAAGCAAGAGGTTATTAAGTGAAGCAGCAGGAGGGGCAAGAGTGTGTGTGTGGTAGTGGCATGGCAAAGGAAAGAGAAAAAGGATTCTCATATTTATACTTGTTGTCTGCCTTGTGTTTTGAAACGCTTTCTTAGGTTCTATGCTATACCTATGATAGTTATGCCTAAAGAATAACGTACTACTTATGATGCTTATGGATGAGTTATGGAATGTTTATATCATGATGCTATGTATGATATTAATATGCCAAGTTACAATGCCACCATGTTCATGAATGATAGTTAAGGCATATATACATGATTCAAGTATTAGTTGCATGGTTAAACGCATGTGTATAAAGAAAAAAATTATTCTGCTTCATTAAGATATTCATATGCGTACATGTATGTTAGCGTAACGTCGCTTTCTCGCCACACCATAAGTTGTGGGAAAAAGGCGGGCGCTACAACCCCCTTTTATAGCACTCATGGGGGGCGCCTATGTTGATGGGGGCGCCTACACGTGGGCTTTCCTACGCGATCTCTTATCCATAGGCTCGTCAGCGCTTATCCATCTTCACAGGGGTGCCTGAGCTAATGGGGGCGCCCGTATGGTCCCGGGCGCCTGAGCTGAGTATGTCCAGAGGTTTCGTTGCAGTTTTGCTTCACTTGCTTTGGTTTAGCCTTCAACTGGGGCGCCCGTATTCATACGGGTGCCTAGCCCCAGTGAGGCGCCTCACTCCGTTGAGGCGCCTCAACTGCAAAAAACCAGTCCTTCGATCCTTGCAAACAAGGTTAGTTCCAATACAAAAAGAAGCAAACATGTTAGCCATTATTTACAGCCTAAGCTGTCTTGGTTCTTACTTTGGGTTTCCCAAATGGAACCCTAGGTTGAACCGACGCCTACTGTTCCCTCGTACGGGGAATGCGTCCTCACTTACTCCTCTCAGGAGAGTTTACCTTTTGCCAATCGGCTCCTCCGGTTGGACTTTTGCCCAATCCACCTGACCAGGTCTTCGTGCCCAGTCCGTGACCAGGACTTCTTGCCCAACTTTCGGTCAGGTCTTCGGTGCCCAGCCCTTTGCTAGGACTTCTTGCCCAGTCCTCGACCAAGACTTCTTTGCCCAACTTCTGGTAAGGTCTTTGGTGCCTAGCCCTTTGCCAGGACTTCTTGCCCAGTCCTCGACCAGGACTTCTTGCCCAGCCCTTTGCCAGGACTTCTTGCCTAGTGTACCTAGGACTTTTCCTGCACACTTAGTAAGCTTGTCAGATCACAATAACACTTTAACTTTTAAACCCTTTGCCATTATCAAAACACAGGTTTGACTTAGGTGCTTCCTGCACCAACACACATATCATTCACAAGGGTAAATCTAACTTAAACCCTTTACCCAAATATCATAATACATGGTCCCATGGACCATAGATTATCTCAACAACCCACTCTTGGATTGAGACTATGGAGGGTACTTTCCCTTACATAGCATGCACGGACTGGGAGAGGGCAAAGCTTGCTGCATATCACCTACGTGATGAGGCCGCCACCTGGTGGGCATTGCAAAGTGCAGTTATTGGCGAGCAGCACGTCACTTGAGTTGCTTTTCAAGAGACATATGAGAGTCAGTACTTTCTGTTAGCATATCAGATGGCTAAACGATAGGAGATTTTGAGTCTTATGCATGAGGACCGTATGGTTATGCAGTATAATATAGAGTTCATCCGGTTAGCTGAGTACTGCTCGCAGCTAGTTGTGGAGGATCGGGAGCATATGTAGTAGTTTATGTAGGGACTTGCTAGATATATACAGATAAAGATGGCTGATTTGAGCATAACATCCTATCGAGAGATACTGGACAAGACCCTCATTATCAAGATGACCTAGCTGAGGTTTTATGAAGAGAAAAAGAACGGTAAGCAGATGGCTCAGGAGACATCACAGACTCAGCAGTTACAGATCATCAGACAAAAGCGCAGTAGTAGGAGTTAGAGTACACAGGGTACTTCTGGGGCTCACTCTCGACCCCAAAAGTCTGGATGGTCTTCAGTAGGATCATCACATGTCTCCCAGCAGACTTAGAAGGGCATTACCAGAGGGGTCGACTATTTACAGTGTGGATTCAAAGACCACACCAGACCAGACTGTCAACTAGAGCACCTCGTATGCTAGTACTGTAAGCTTCCAGGGCATATGAGCAAAGAGTGTATCATGAAGGCTTAATAGAAGTCTATAACAGTTCCTTCTCAGGGAGGCTGGTTCGGATAGTAGAGACCACAGAGAGGTGGTCGTGGGCAGCAGACAATACCCAGACAGTAGCAGATAGGGTACCGACAGTCGTAGACGGTACCCCCAACGGTTCATATCTATTGCATGCTTGGGCATGCCCCTGCACCAGCAGTATCCCAGCATTCTTAGACAGGGTCTTATCAACCATACCCATCATATTAGTCAGTATTTTATTTGCCTCAATAGTCGGTTGGATCTTTGGTATATCAGACACAACAGTTAGTCGGAGCTACAGTATATCAACCTCAGCAGATCACCGGACCATTAGCTCCTCAGCCTCAACCGATTTTGGCACTTCCATCCATAGTTCCTAAGATAGGCCAAGTATATGCTGTCACCAGAGAGGAGGTATAGTGGGTTGATGGATCGGTTTTTTCGTGGTACGATTCATCTCTATACTTTTCCTCCAAAGTTATTGGTTGATACTGGTAGTTCTTACTCCTTTATTTCTCGTCTATTTATGAGTAAGATTGGTAGAATACCTTCCTCTAGATTATGACACCGGTCTATGTTCTTACCATCTGGAGAAACGTTGTGTATTATTCAGGAGGTCAGAGCATGTCCGTTGGATTTCGGTAGCGTCATTCTCATTGTGGATTTGTTAGTTCTTGAGATGGTAGAATTCGATATCATCCTTAGTATGGACTGGCTAACAACTTATCATGTCATAGTTGATTGCCAGGTGAGGGTGGTCACGTCTAGGCCTCCGAACCAACCCTCGTGGAATTTCATTGGCATCAGGGATGATGGTATATCGTTTATATCAACGCTTCAGGCACAGAGACTCCTATTGCATGGTTGTCAGGGTTTCCTATTATCGTTGATCAGTATCGACGACAGCAGTAGCATCCAACTCTCGGATGTTCGAATTGTCCGAGAGTTTCAAGATGTATTTCCAGAGGAGTTACTGTTGGTGCAAGATGCATCAGTGATGTCCTCCTCTAGTGTTTCAATATTTAACAATATGCTTAAGTTAGTGATACATTAAACAAGGGAAGGGTAAGTCAAGAAATCAGTACCAAAGTGAAGAAAAGTCCTAGTTAACCTAGGCAATAAGTCCTGGTTCGAAGAATTGGGCACTAAGTCCTGGCCACGGGCTGGGCACCAAAGACCTGACCGAGGGTTGGGCACGAAGTCCTGATTCGAAGAATTGGGCAATAAGTCCTGGCCGAGGGCTGGGCACCGAAGTCCTGACATAGGGTTGGGCAATAAGTCCTAGTCGCGGACTGGGCACGAAGTCCTGGTGAGTGATGCTGGGCACCGAAGTCCTGGTGAAAGCTGGGCAATAAGTCCTGGTCATAAGATTGGGCAAAAGTCCTGGTGAGTGAAGCTGGGCAAAAGTCCAACTGGATGGGTCGGCTGGGAAAACTTCTCTTGAGAGGAATAGCCGAAAGGCGTGTTCCCTAGGAAGGGAACATAGGCGTCAGTTCGACCTAGGGTTTCGCGGGAATTTTTGAAGTCAGAACCAATCTTTAAGGCTAAGGGTGCATACTTGTTTGTCTTGTGTTTGTGTATTTTGCAGGTACCTAGAATTGGAGGCAAGGCAAGCAAACAAAACACAAAAGAGGCTGAAACACAGCATCCTGGGCACCCTCATTGAACCAGGGCGCCCCAAGAAGCCAGGCGCCTGGATGGTCTGGGCGCCCTGGACTGGACCTTATCAGCTACTGCGAGTTTGGTGTGAGGATGAGGTTTGACCAAGGCTTGTGAGGTGCCCCATAGCAACCTAAGCGCCCAAGACATGAGTATATAAAGGGGTTCGACCCCTCAACTCAGAACAACAATCATAACGACATTCTAAGCATTCTGTGCAAAGAAAAAGTGCTAGAGATGAAGCTCTGTGACCAAGCAGGCTCCAGGAGAAAGTGTGCGACACTTCGGAGATCCAGATCGGCCGAATCTTCGACATTTCATTTGGATTGATTTATTTTATGCAATTAATTTCCTTATC
>JAGFNQ010000350.1:1081285-1109053 GCA_024364735.1 Boesenbergia rotunda | reverse complement strand
TCCTTCCAGGGGGAGGGAACAAACTTAACCTCTTTTCATGTTTGATTAAACTTAACTTTTTAAACTAGGGTTGCCATAAATCAAAAAGGGGGAGATTGTTGGTGCAGAATGCACCTAAGTCAAACCTGTGTTTTGATAATGGCAACATAGGTTAAAAGTTGAGTCTTACTTGTTTTCTAACAAGTTACTCTAGTGTGCAGGAAAAGCCCTAGCGAAGGACTGCTAAGCACTGGCGAAGGAATGCCAGGGTAAAAAGACCTAGCGAAGGACTGCTAGGCACTGGCGAAGGAATGCCAGGGTCAAAAGACCTAGCGAAGGGCTGCTAGGCGCCAGACGAAGGATAGCCTGGGATTAAAGCCCTAGCGAAGGAATGCTAGGCACCGAGTGAAGGGCTGCTCGGCATCCAAGACCTGACAAAGGACCGTCAGGCAAAAGTCCAACCAGAGGAACGGTTGGCATCAGGTAAATTCTCCTGAGAGGAGTAGGTGAGGACGCGTTCCCCGTCGAGGGAACAGTAGGCGTCGGTTCAACCTAGGCCTCCATTTTGGAGACCAAAGTCAGAACCAAGACACCTAAGGCTGTATAAATTAATGCTTTATTTTGTTTTCGGACTAACCCTGGATGCAGGACCAAAGGAACGTGTGTCTGCAGCTCAGAGAGCCTCAAAGGAGTGAGGCAGCAGCTGAGTAGGGCGCCCTGAGTGTCTAGGGCGCCTCCAAGGTGAACAAGAAACAAGTAAGGCAAAAAGGAGTTCGGCTAACCACTGGCCGAGGCGCCCTCTGCATCCAGGGCGCCCTCAGCAGCCAGGGCGCCCTGAGCGCCCAGGGCGCCTTCAGGTGCCAAGGCGCTTCGCGCCTATGCCAGCGAGGCCGATCAACTCTATCCAGCCCAGAAGACCGCTTCAACCAAGGCTCCCTAAGCGACCAGGGCGCCCCAGAGGTCAAACCTCATCCCTATTCAGGTGGGATAAAGCTTGACCGAGCGAAGTGCAGATCAGCTGACACGTGGCAGGGCGCCCCCGACGTCCAGGGCGCCCTAGGTGCTATAAATAGCACCCCTCGACCCCAAGCTTAAGAAGAACTTCGACACAACGCTTCTACGCTCTTCCGCTCTCGCGCCTTGCTCCGGAAACCTCCCAACTCGAGCCGACGACGTCACGCTGCTCCGAAAAAGTCAACCTTCATCGGACGTCGGTAAAAAGAAGAGCTTTCTTTTCATTAAATTTACTATACCGTATTTGTAAATCAATATTTGTAAACTTTCATTGCGCCTATATAGAATTGCCCAAAGTAAACGGTCAACGACCGTGGGCCTTGGAGTAGGAGTCGACACAGGCTCCGAACCAAGTAAATCGACTGTGTCTGTGTGCTGTTTTTAAATTTCCGCTGTGCAACTGCTCTTTACGAAAATCCGAACGATTTTCGATATTCACCCCCCCTCTATCGGTTTTCTCGATCCAACAGAAGATGCTTCCTCTTGTTCTTGTGTAGACGAGGGTCTCTCCTCCCCCTCAATCCTTGAGGTGGTGACCTCCTCCTCTTCTCTATATGAGGTGGATGCACTTTTTCGGATCTTGGATCTCTACAAAATTGTTAGCGCAGCGGAAATAATATGCAAAGGAATCAAAAACAATGCTAACACTTATCGTTTACTTGGTATCCACCCCGGTCGGGTGACTAATCCAAGAATCCTTCGGTGGTTCAACCCCCGGATAACCTCCGGCTAGATCTATCGCTCCTTGTGGGTGGAGAAACCTCGCCACAACACTTCGGACGCTCTCTGATCTCAATAGACTACTAACACGCTTTACCCAACCGAGTTTCATCAAGTCATATAGTAGGAAACGAGCCCCTTTAAATAGGACTCGAATATGAAAACAGCCACTACCAGTCGACTGCCCATGGGGTAGTCGACTGGTCCTATTCAAATTCGACCGTTACAGTACAACGTTCAAATCTGTCAGCTGTTCCAGTCAATACCAGTCAACTGCCCCTGAGCCAGTCGACTGGTATACACCTAAGCCTAGGGTTTTACTCCCGAGTATAAGTCTCTCCGCACTCAAACCCTCCCGGCTTAACCCCTGAGTACACACACCCATACTCAGACTTTTACAACTCAGTTGACTCTTCACCAGCAGTCTTGACTGTTGCCTCCACGTCCTCTTCATCTTTGGCCCTCATCCCTCGGATGCGCACGCAAACTTCCAGCTTGCCTCCATGCCACCCTTCACGTATGCCTCAAAGTCCGTGTCTCTCGACTCATCATCTCTGCTATCTAACAGTCCCTCGGATGCACACGCAAACCTCCAGCTTGCCTGCATGCCATCCTTCACCTAAAGACATCAACTAAGTTCATGTGTACTTGTACACTTGCACACTCATGTACACATATGAGAACAACACAAATCCTAACTTAACCATATTGCCTACACATCAAAATATCATGATCCTCCATATCATCTCAGGGCCGATTACCCCAACAATCTCCCCCTTTTTGATGTGTGGCAATATGTTAAGTTAGGTAAACATATATCAATAATAATATCAAACGCAATTGAAATTCAAGCATATCACACAAGAGGCTACCTCCCCCTTAACCTATGCTTTCTCCCAAATTTCAATCATTACAAGTTAAGTTTTCCCAACTTAACTCTAAAATCACATAGCCAAAATCTAAGCTAAGTTTCAACCCAAACCTAACATAATACTTAAGTTCTCCCCCTTTGACACCATCAAAATATTGCCCCAAGCAACCCAAAACCCTTGATGCCAAATTGAACTTAATTCTATTTCTGAAAACCCCTTCAGAAATCACAAGATCTCATTCTGCCCACACTACCAGTCGACTGCCCCAAGGGCAGTCTGTTGGATCGGGTTGGTCCAGCTAGAGGGGGTGAATAGACGGCTAATAAAATAAAAGTAGTGGAAACTCGTCTATTAAAAAAAACTTGGTTGCAACTTGGTCGTTGCTTCCAAGACGGTTAAAGCTCAAAAAAATCTCCTTGTGGCGGAGAAGTCTTACAACTGAAGATCGCTAGACTTTAGTTGTAAGGCTTCTCCGCCACAAGGAGATTTTGTTGAGCTTTAACCGTCTTGGAAGCAACGACCAAGTTGCAACCAAGTTTTTTATAATAGATGAGTTTCCACTACTTTTATTTTATTAGCCGTCTATTCACCCCCCTCTAGCCGGACCAACCCGATCCAACAAGTGGTATCAGAGCCAGGCCGCCGCAGAAGGACTAACCGCCAACTGCAGCAAATTTTAAGATGGTTGAACCAGCGATATACCCGCCTAAGTTTGAGGGGGAGTTCGCGGCATGGAAACGGAAGATGCAGGTATTTTTTACTACGGATTATGAATTATTAATTATTATGAAAAATGGCTATGCAGCTCCCAAAGACAATGAAGGAAAGATCAAGGATCCTGATTCTTGGAACAAGAAGGAACAAGTTGATGCTGTAGCAAACGGAAAGGAAGAATTTCATCTGCTGACCGTCCTCCCAGAGCAAGATGTGAACCGGATCGGTAAGTACGAATTGGCGAAGGAACATTGGGAAAAGTTCTTGGAACTGCACGAAGGAACCTCGGAAGCAATACTTGCGTGACGAGATGTTCTTCGAAGCTGACTGACCAATCTACGGATGGAAGATGGAGAATCTGTTGCGAGATTACATGCAAAGGAAAAAGAACTAATCACAAGCCTCGAAAATCTCGGAGAAAAGGTAACTAACCGCGATGCTCAAAGGTACGCTCTAAACGCGTTTCCGAGAACCCCAGAATGGACCTCGGTAATCGATGTGTATTATATTTCAAAAAATCTAGAAATAAGTACTTTAGAACAGTTATTTTCTACTTTGGAATTTCACGAATCTCGCTTTGTAGAAAAGAACAGGAAAGCTGACAACATTGCGCTAAACATATGGAAGATCCAACTCGACGAAGAATCTTCAGCGGATGATGAAGAAACAGCACTAGCGGTAAGAAAATTATGTAAATTCATTAATACTAACCGCTCAAAAAGGGTGCAGAGAAAGAAAAAATGAACGGTCCGATGCTACAACTGCAATGAGGAGGGACACTTGAAAGATCAGTGCCCTAAACTAAAGAACCAGCCAAAGAAGAAAAAGACACTAAAAGCCACCTGGGACGAGACCTCGTCAGATGAATCGGAAGTCGGAGAGTTCGTCGGACTTGCACTGATGGCAAGCCACCAGGACGAAGATGAAGAAAGCACCTCAGGAGAAAGCAGCAATGAAGAGAAAGATTCTAACTTCGAAACCGACCCGGTAAGTGAGGTATGTCTATTTCCACCTGCTCGAATCTACTCGGTAATAAAATCCATGCTTAAGTCGATGAATAAATTAGAGATAGAAAACTCTGAGTTAAAAGAAATATTTAGCACTGTATGCTCATCTATTCTATCCGACCAACTAAAAACAAAAAATGAAAATTTGAAGAATCTAGTGGAGAAATTAGAAAATGATATTGCATGTTTAAGAATTAGAAAGAATTTTTATCATGAAAATCTGAATTAGTATGTTAAAAATCATAAGGGCCAGATTAGGAAAATTCCTAGAAATTATATTCCTCCAAAGTTTTTGATTAACCCCGTAGATGAAAATTTATTTTGGGTTCCAAAATTTATTTTAAACTGATAAGTCTTTTTGCAGAATTCTTTTACAAAAGTTATATTTTTCAAATATTTTCGGTCAAAATTTGAAATTAAAATATTAATATATATATATATATATATATATTTCGAAGTATTTTTTGATTTTTTTTAATTAACTTCAAAAAAAAATATGCCATTTTAAAATTTAAAAACTTGTGGTAATGCGATTCTTTTTACTTAGAATGTTTGTTATCACACTTAAAATTTTTCTTCTTCCCTAATTATATTCCCCATTTATTGATGTGATCAAAGGGGGAGGAATAGTATTAAGTTAAGGGAGAGAGTAGTTTATGTTCGGGGAAGGTTATGTACATGATTGCAAAATTTTTTTTATGCTTAATTCTGTTACAATATTATTATTGTTTGTTGTTTATCCCTAACTAAACTTGGGTTGATGCACATCAAAAAGGGGGAGATTGTTGGTGCCCCGGTTGGTTTTGATGTGATCAACCAAGTTGGGTTAGGTCCTTTTGGTTTTAATCCCTCTGCTAAGTGTGCAGGAACTTAGGTACGGAGGAAGTCGAGCGTAAGACGCAGCGGACGAGAAGGATTACGCGGGGAAGTGAGCGGACTGGCTCGGTGCAATCTGAGGGATGCGAAAGTTGCGGAAGAGTACGCCGGTGGACCAAGAAGGACGTGTGCGACGTCCGAAGGACGAGAAGCCTGGCGGAAGCACGTTCGAGGGGCGAAAGGCCAGAGTCGGGTTCGGGTGAACCTAACTCCGGTTGGCCGGAAATCACCCAATCGACGGTTTGACGAAAAGTCAACTAAGTTGACTTTTAGCAAGTCAACATTTGACTTGCAATTAAAATAATAAAGTTTTAATTATATTAAAACTTTATTTAAAGTTTCAATTTAATTAAAGTTTTTTTAATTAAAGTTGTTTAAAACTTTATTTAAACCTTCAATTTAATTAAAGTTTACGTGGATGCACAGGGTGATCCCTTGTTCAGTTAAAGCCTCATCTTCATGCATGGTGCTCGGTAAAAAGCCATCCCTTTTCGACAACAGTAATTAAAGCCTCAATTAATCAGCAACAGCAATTAATCGGCAATTAATCGGTTAAAGCCTCATCTTCATGCATGGTGCTCGGTCAAAAGTCATCCATTTTCGGCAACAACAATTAAAGCATCATCTTCATGCATGGTGCTCGGTCATGCATGGTGCTCGATCAAAAGCTATCTACGATCAAGATGAAACTCAATCTTGTATCAACGATCAAGATCGTATCACTCAACCTATAAATAGGCTTAGAAATTTAGAGGTGGACATGAATCAATTTCATTCTTGTAATTTTTTTGAGATTTTTTCAGATTTTTTTGATGTCGGATCCACTAGGACTTTCTGCCCCTCGGTCCACCTGACCTACTAGGACTTCACCACCTAGCCGCTGTTAGTAATATGAGAGAAGTGTCCTAAGACAATCACCTTATGATTGTAATCATTTACTTTAATAAATGAATATTCACTATTTGAGTGTACATGTTTGTGTATTTAATTGAGATCTTAAACTCATTCACTGAATGTCCGCAATACAATTCATAGCATGAGAGAATTTGTGATGAATTCATAACTAGTGATTATCTCTACATGTGCAATTGTAAAGTATTGAAATTGTCCCTAGTCGATGAATTGATAAATACGGACACTATCAATTCTGTTGAGACTAGCATGGGTTATTCTCTAATCAGCTGATTCTCACTGGCTGGTGACATTGGGATGTCCGGAGATAAACATGAATGCTAGTTAAGGGAACTAGTTCATTGGAGTGACTAGCTGTAAAATTTCATATGGTAATCTACATATAGATATGTCAATGAAGTTCTTACTGCAGCTTAAGTGCGATGTTCCTTTGACTTGCGGTGTTCAAGTCATCTTAGTCATGAAGACTTATACTTTGACATCTTAAGCAAACATCTCCAAGGAGGTGTGGACCCAGGATGATTGGGTATAAGCCGAAGTGCCCGAAGATGTTTGAACAGTCTACAAAGGATTCACCACTCCTTGCGAGGAGATGTATACCCAAGGCCTATCGTCGGATTGTTACTCGAAGCCTCTGGCTAGAGCATCACATGTTCCGAGTATGAATCTCTCAGAAACATGAGAGTAATTAGAATCCGTTGGACGAGAAAGACATTACTTGGGCTAGGTGTGACGTAGTCAGCCTAGTGGAGACTGGCACACATAGACCGTGTCCTGAACCAAGTGGGTATAAGATGGTGAAGGGAATGAGGCACGATTCATTAGAGCTGCAGAAGGGTTTCAGAATAATTTCTGAGGCCAACCGTTGATCTTTCGATTAATTGGGGATCATGATGTACTACTAGGTGTCACTCATGATCGTTCTATAATTGGTTAATTATAGGCGGCCAACATAAATCGAAAGCCTATTTAGTCACACGCACTACGATGAATCCGAGGGATTTAAAACGAGTTGAAAATTGGATTTTTCGATCAAGAGAGATAAGTCGAATCTGAATTTATTATAGACGCATCGGAAGTATAAAATGGCTAAGTCTTTTGAAGACTTATTGGACGAATTAAATGAGTTTAATTCGTATGGTTTTTGCTTGGGTTTGGCCGGCCAAAGAGGGTCCACACCCTCTTTGTTTGGCCGACCACATTGAAAGGGGAGAACCAAATCGTTTGGTTCAAATTATAAAATAAACCGCGCGTGGTTTGTTTTATAAAATTATGGATAAAAAAATTTATATAAAGAAATTTATATAAAGAAATTTATATAAAGAGATTTATTTTTCATGGAAATTAAAATGAACCATGGATTGATTTATTTTATTTTATAAAATCAATAATGGATTGATTTACCATGATAAAGAGATTTATATAAAGAAATTTATATAAAGAGATTTATTTTTCATGGAAATTAAAATGAACCATGGATTGATTTATTTTATTTTATAAAATCAATAATGGATTGATTTACCATGATAAAGAAATTTCTTTCCATAAGAAAAGGGAGACATGGTTGTTTTTATTATAAATTAAATTATGATAAAATCTTGGCATGATGGAATAATTCATAGAAAAATTTATATGATAAATTTCTTATGAAAATTTATTCCATAAAAAGGAGACTTGGCGATTGAGAGGCTACTATATAAAGGAACCAAGGCAAGGCTTGGAGATTAATCTAAGAGATCAAGAAATAAGTTCTCTCTCTCTCCTTCTCTCCCTCTCCCTCCTCTAGTGTCGCCGGCCCTAGAGGGACCCCTTGATGTCGTGAGCTTCATCCACCAAGCAGCCGCTAAAGAAGAAGAAGAAGCGGGTGCAACTCCTTCCTTCCTCCCGGAATTTTGATTCCGTTCTTCGTTTGGTGGTTAGTCTTCCCATCTCTCTCTTGGTATTCTTATCGTGCTTTTGGAGAATCTAGTAGTTCTTGTCGGCACGAAACTCGTGGCTTTGCGAAGTCATCCCGAAAAAAACTCGGCGTGGACGCGAATAGAGGCGGAGCTTCCAAGGGACGCTACGGTTGGATCTCGTCCCTTTCTTCGAGTTACGCGAGGTAACAAGTAAATTAGTTTACGTTTCTGCAAAAATTTTAATATATGATCATGTCCACACAACATAAGGTTGCATGCTAGATGTGTGGTTAAATAATTTGAGAAATTATTTATGCTAAATCTTCCGCTGCACGTAATTAAATTTTAAAATTACGAACCCGCATCCATGTTAACATGCACCCGGTCCCAACAGCCGCAGCTAGAACTGGTCCTCTTTGATCAAGACACGGGAGCCCACATATTCTTTATTTAAGGCTTAATGCACATGGTTAGATCTGGATGAGCAACCTGGCTCTGATACCATTTGTTATGACCAAAAGGAATTAGGATACCTCCACAATGGCATGATATTGTTCACTTTGGGCCTAAGCCCTCATGGTTTTGCTCTTGGACTCTCCCCAAAAGGCCTCATTCCAATGGAGATACCATATTCCTTATAAACCAATGATCTTCCTATGTGTTTCTCAATGTGGGACTAAGTTTGCACCCTTGCAACCTCTAACACAGTTGACTGATACGACAGATTTTAGAATTTCAGCCGAAATTCAGAAACGAATAAAGAATTTTAGAAAATCTGGAAAAATGTGAAACTTCACAAGCACGATTGTGAAGGTATTCCCTACCCGAGAAAAATTTGGTTCATGAAAAATATCAACCGTGCTTGACTTTTGGTACAAACTCAAAAATTTCCAACTAAGTTCAACTTTGTATCAACCTAGAGTTCTAACCATGGGATCATATACTTGTCATTCTCTAGCAATTCCATTTGATATTCAAAATGATTCTCAACCTCTCTATTTCAAATAGATATTCTCTTTTTGACAATAACTCCCCCTTCAAACGATCATCCCTTCTATATATGCAATCATTACTTGATTCTCAATCAAATCATATTAGACTATACACGTTTCACATCATAGCATGAATTCCCATATATAATGATCATAAAAGAGACCAAGATGTTTTAGCAACAGATTAGGATCTAAAAACAACACACTATCAAAATAAGACAGTCTTAAAATGATAACATAAAGAAGGTGCATAATACATGGAGTCATAGAGTAAGTCAGCAAATAAACATCACAACAGTACCATGGGCCAACAGGTCGGAAGTCATCTAAATAGATACAATCATCGAACTGAGGAGTGTTTGAGAGGTATATAAAAATAATCAACACAAGACACTCTCAATACTGAAAAACTCCCAACGGCTGCGTCATCTGATCAGAAGAACATGTCACCGTCACCGCCTGGGGGAGGAGGAGGAGGAGGAGCCTGATAAGCAAGATGTCACTGCTGCATCATCTCGTACATCTCATCTTGGCGACTGGTTATCCAATCAACTTTTGCTTCAAGCCTCTGCTCCGTCTACTGGCATTCGTGAATGTCCTCGCGGATGACGTGAACATCCTCCCGGAGCCCATGAACATCCGCTTGGAGCTGGGTAAGCTCTACACGTGTGACCAGCTCGGTGGGCTCCTCATCTGCATCAGCGGCCTCTGGGCGCTGCCTCCAAGCAAATGCCCCCTGTCTAAACTCAATCCCTGCCAAGGATAACTGGCGGGTGCCAATTTGATCATAATCCTTGGACAGGTGCTTGACCTGACCACTGGTGACATGAATGCCAAATCGTAGCTGGAAGATCTCAGTCAACATGTGGCAAAAGGGCATATAGATTTTCCCATTAACACTCTAGGAAAAGTGACAAATGGAGGCAAACACATGCAATGACACGTCTATGTCCAATCATCTCTCAAGAGCATACATCATCACTAAGTGAGGCAGTCGAATCCTTGCTCTCCCCTTAGTGACAATGGGTAGAATACACTCTACAACAATCTTATACAGAACATGGCTGTATGGACGCATGGGCTTTGCATCAAAGGTACGCTCATATTCATGTCTATGTCTTCTAAAATAGTGCAGATGAATCTGATCAATGGTAATGTTTTCAAACTTAAGCGGCTCAATGACATTTGGAAAATAGGTGTTGACATTGTTTGACGCCCGACACTCTATGAAACTGGCTAGAATCATGGGTGTGAAAGGAATGGTAACGTTGGCCACTCATGATTCATAAATATTATTTTCTGAATCAACACAAGTCAAATTTGCATAGAACTCCTTGCATAGATCAATGTTAATGTCATGTTGGCAGTATACCAATTGTTCTATGCCAAAGTGAGTCACCATCTCAATAATTTGTGGCGCTTTATCCTCAAAATAGGTCTTGTTAAGATACCGACAAGGCAATAGAACAAACTCATTTTCCTCGAACCTCTTTTTACACTCCAAGCTCCTAAATATTGACTCCTCTGGAGCTTGTGGACCTGGTCGGGATGAACCCTCACCCCTAGACCTCTTAGACACAACCCTAATATACCAAACGCATGCATGCATACCAAGATAACCCCCAAAAGAGAAAATACCAAAGAACACATACACAAAACACCATATTCGTATCAATATAATGTCTAAGTGAAGAAATGAACCTTAAATCATCATACCTCTGTTGGGTTCTCCCGGCACAAAACAATAAAAACGCAGCGGAAACAAGAACCCACGAGCGATCCAAGCGAAAGAAAACTCATACAAAGTTATCTATCTAATAGATTTATCTACTGTTTATACCTTTGAAGCGTGCCCTTCGTGAATCCCACTCGTCCAAGATGCGCCGGATCTCTTGCACGTTCAAATGTCCGTGCCTCTATTCGTATCCACACGGACACAATCTCTCAACTTCGAGAGAACTACCTTAGTTGTGCTAGCAACTTGAGGTAGCTCGAAAACACCAAGAACTCTACAGTAGAATTTTAACCAAGAGTGGAGGAGAGGAAGAAGAGAGGAAGGGAAGAAGAAAGCACACACTCTTCCATTCAAAAATGACTTGATCCCTTTTATATTCATCCCATGAATACCAAGAGTCATTTGTCTCTTTGTCTTCCCTTCATTAAAGTCAATCAAGAGCACATCTTTCCATGTGACTCTTCATCTTCTCTTCATCCAATGAAGAGAGACTTTTCTCTATCCTGCATGCAAATCCGACCGGGCCACTCGGGCTTCCGACTCGGTCTCCCAACCAAGTCTCCCGAGTGGCGAGCTCTCGACCCAGTCTGCCGAGTGCCGACTCGATCCGCCGAGCTCCGACCCGGTCCGCCGAGCTCCGACTCGGTTCGCCGAGCTCCGACTCGGTCCGCCGAGCTCCGACTCGGTTCGCCGAGCTCCGACTCGGCCTGTCGAGCTCTGACTCGGCCCGTCGAGCTCCGACTCGGTCTCTCTCGAGTTCCCAACTCGAGTCCCCCGAACTGACCTCCCGAGTTCCCAACTCGGGCTCGGACTCCCGAGTTCCCCAACTCGGGATCGGACTCCCGAGTTCCCCAACTCGGGCTCGGGCTTCCCGAGTTCCCACTCGGGCTCAGGCCTGCCGATAGAATTTCCCGAAGCATTGTGCCCTTTGTGTGTGACCCAATAGGTTCTTGCGATGTTGGCAATGCGTCTAAACACTTTAGACACATAAGCAATGAGCGGCATCTAGCAATGCATCATTGCTACCCAAGTAACAAGAAAAGTCGAGATCCGACTAAACCTTCGTGACTATGATAGTGTATGACCTTGTCCTTCTATCCTTGATATCTAGATTGACCAATGAGGCATAGACCGTGTCATCCTCAATCAATCTTGTGTTTCTTGATCCCCGAGTACACTCACTTAAACAAATGAGCTCAATATCCCATATTGACTTATTTGAGCATGACCATGTGTTTCAGTAGTCCTACTCGATCAAGGGGCCCACAGATATCACTCCCGTCATATGGGAGGGATAGATCCCATCTACATCACTCACATCCCTCCGCATAATTCATTACATACCCAGTGATCGCCTTTATAGTCCACCCTGTTACGGGTGACGTTTGACGATACCAAAGTACATAACTCCTTATGTAGGGAACCATAGTGACTTCAGGTCTAAGGACTATTCATACCAATAGTCACATGAGAAAGTCTATGAGACTCATATGACAATATATGAAACTTTCTCATGGCGGGTCATTCAGTACACATTCTCAATGTATACTCATGTGTCAACTTGATATCACATATCCATGACTTGTGAGCTCAAGTCATCAGTTGACCTACATGCTAGTCTTCATGCATCAATATTGTCCCTGAGTAATTGATGCTCGACTAGGAATAATTTAGTGTAGTGTTCTCTACATTATCTCACTATCGATTCAACTAATCGATATAATGTAGATATGAACCTACTACATAAGGACATTATTATACTTAGTTATTCGGCATAGAATACAAAGTAAGTATAATAACTAAACATGCCTTTATTAATAATAGAATATGATACAAAAATGCCTCTAGACAATCATCACATAATTGGCTCTAGGGCTCCTACTAACAACCTCTTAGCTGCTCTTTTCATGTTTTCGATTTTTTTTTAGAGAATGGCTTGAGAAGAGAGGTTTTCCACCAACCCTAGAAGTAGATCAGAGTTAGAGGAAGCCTTAGGTTGAGAAGAATGGCTTGAGAAGAGAGGTGGAGACTAGGTTGACTTCCTCTTCAACCTTGGATGAAGAAGATGCTTCCTCTTGTTCTTGTGTAGACGAGGGTCTCTCCTCCACCTCAATCCTTGAGGTGGTGACCTCCTCCTCTTCTCTAGATGAGGTGAATGACCTCTCACTTTCTTTTTCCACTTCTTGGACCAATGAGTTGATTTCTTCGGACTCTTGAATTTGTGTAGGGTTCTTGTGACACTTTTCCAACTTATCCCACAATTCATGAGCATTCTCATATTTACCTACATCATTCAAAATATCGTTAGGCAAAATATTTAACAAGATATCAATTACCTTCTTATTTGCCCGAAATTGTTCTTGTTGCTCTTTGTCCCAATATCTAGGACGAAGCTTCTTCCCATGCTTGTCCTTTGAAATTTCGAAGGGCTCTCTATGGCTATCTATGGCTATCCTACACGGCCAATCCATGCTAAGCTAAGTCTCCATCCTTGCCCGCCAATATTCAAAGTCTTCATGATCATAGGACGGTGGGATGCAGATGGCGTCTAGCGGACCTTCTCCTTCCATTTTCCTCTAGTGCGTGCTCCCTCGGCGGTTAGTCCAATCAAGAGCGGTCCTTCGCTCTGATACCAATTGTTAGGATCGTTCTGGACGCTAGAGGGGGGGTGAATAGCGATTCTTCGGTTGTTCTTGTACCTGCGTTGTTAGTTGCACAGCGGAAACAATAATAAAAAAAACAAACAACGATAACAAATCAGGTTTTACTTGGTATCTACCCCGGCCGGGTGACTAATCCAAGAATCCGTCGGTGGATCACTCCCCGGATAACCTCCGGCTAGCCCTCGTCGCTCCTTGTGGGTGGAGAAACCTCGCCACAGCACCAAGCAAACCTCTGAGCACAAAGACTACTATCTTGCCTTTAACCAAGACAAGATTCGTTAAAAAACTCAGCCACCACGAAATCCTCTTTAAATAGGACTCGGGGTTGATTTTTCGCTACCAGTCGACTGCCCCCAGGGCAGTCGACTGGTGCCAGCCAAATTCGATCGTTGACACCCCCAACGTTCGAATTTGCCAGCTCACCAGCCACCTACCAGTCGATTGCCCCCAGGGCAGGCGACTGGTCCCAAGGCTGAGACCTTTCTGTGAGTTCCATCAGTCGACTGCCCCCAGGCCAGTCGACTGGTCTACTCACCCACCTAAGGTTACCCATTCTGAGTACATTCCACTCCGCACTCAAACCCTAGGATTTCCCGAGTACAATCACACTGCACTCGTACCCTCACGACTTGACTGACTCCTCCTCCACACCCTCCACTGTTGCCTTCGCACCCTCTTCATCTTCGGCTCCCGTCTCTCGGATGCACGCAAGCCTCCAGCTTACCTCCATGTCATCCTTCACGCATGCCTCGAAGTCCGCGCCCATCAGGTCATCGTCCCTGCTCGCCAAGGTCCCTCGAATGCGCACGCAAGCCTCCAGCTTGCCTCCATGCCATCCATCATCATACCGAGGCCATCCAGTCAAGTCCATATGTGTAACCTGTACAACCTGCACACTCAACATACACATATAAGTAAACAAGGGTAAACCTAACTTAAACTCTTTGCCCAAACATCAAAACCTATGGTCACTCCGAACCATCTTAGGGTCGATTGCTCCAACAGAAAGAAAATGATTAAAGCATGGGTGCCTAAACCTTGCATTGTAGGTGCATTAGGTCCCAAGGTTTGGGTACCTAAATCTTTCATTTTTCGTGTTGTGTAGGCATTAATTGAGGGGGAGCATCTATCAACTTGGTTTGTTGATAGTGGATGCTCCAAACACATGACCGGGGATAGATCATTGTTCACTACCCTACAAAGCAAAAGTAGAGATAATGTATCATTTGGTAACAATGCTAGTCTTAAGGTTGTAAGGATAGGAGACATTCAAATATCCGAATGTCTTAGAATCAAAAATGTCCTTCTAGTCAAGGGAATGACTTTTAATTTCCTAAGTGTCAGTCAATTGAGTTTCACCCAAGTGAGTTTCACCCAAGTCAATGTCTAGTTAGACATAATGACACACTTGACACGGTACTAGTAGACACAAGAATAGACAATATTTATCAAGTTTCATTTAAAAGTGCTATTAATGCTTCTATTAAGTGTTTCATGTCCAAAGAAGAAGAGTCCTCACTTTGGCACCGGAGGTTGGCCCACATGAACATGAAGAATATTCGAAAATTTACCAACAAAGGACTTGTACGAGGCTTACCAAGCATCAAATACGAAAAGGAAAAGTTATGTGATGCATGTCAAATGGGTAAGCAAACGAAAGCTTCTCACAAAGGTAAAAGCGTTGTAAGTACCTCTACTATCTTAGATCTATTACATATGGACTTATTTGATTGTAGTACTATTGTCTCATTGAATGGTAGTAGGTATTGCTTTGTAATCATTGATGACTATACTAGATATACTTGGACTTATTTTCTAAAACATAAGGATTAAACTCTAGATATCTTTATTTCTTTTTGTAGAAGAATTAAAAATGGGAAATCTACGACAATTAAAACAATTAGGAGTGATCATGGAGGAGAATTTCAAAATCTTAGGTTTTTAGAATTTTGTCAAGTAAAAGGATATAGATATGAGTTCTCTACTCCTAGAACACCACAGTAAAATGGTGTTGTAGAGAGGAAGAACCGAGTCTTACAAGAGGCTGCACGAAGCATGCTTAATGAGTACTCTTTACCGAGTTACTTATGGGCTAAAGCTGTAAACACAGCTTGCTATGTGCAAAACCGAGTCCTCATACATAGGTTTTTAGGAAAGACTCCACATGAACTTAGGTTTGGGAGACCACCAACAGTTAAACATCTCCAGGTGTTTGGGTGTAAGGTGTTCATTCTAAACACCAAGGATCATCTTAGGGAGTTCACAGCTAAAGCTGATGAAGGGATACTGGTCGGGTATTCCCTTGTCAGCAAAGCTTACCGAGTCTACAACAAGAAATCTAGGTTAGTTGAAGAATCTTCTGATGTTGTATTTGAGAAGATTCCAAAAGTAATTGATCAATTAGAAGATGTAGAGGGAGTTCAATTCGAACTTAGGAGACTAGGTTTAGATGAGAGTCCGAGTGTTAGAGATGTTGCGGATGAATCTGATGATGGTGAGCCTAGACAACATGGAGCTCAGCCGGACCCTGAGTCTGAGCCCGTGCCTAGTGAAACCATCTAGGAAGCACCTCCAACACCAAGGAAAACTAGGTTATCCTCTAGTCATCCCCAAGACAAAATTGTTGGAGATATCCATCATGGGGTTAGAACTAGATCATGTTGAGGCAATCGGCCCAAGAATGATCGGGAAGATCATGGTTTTGATGTGTGCGCCAATAAGTTTAAGGTTAGGGTGTTGTGTTGTATTTGATATGTGTGATTGAGTTTGCAGGACTTGGAGAATCACACATGGAGAACATATCCGAGGGACGAGAGCCAAGGGAGGAAGACTCCAAGGGCAAGCCGGAAAGTGGACTTCAAGGGCTCACGTGAAGGGTGGCATGGAGGCAAGCCAAGGGAAGGCTTGTGTGCGCATCCGAGGGACGATAGCCAGAGGAAAATGACTTCATGGGGCGAGCCAAGGGAGTGCACCTGAAGGCACACATGAAGGAGAGTGTTCAGAGTAAATGTAAGTGAGTGGAGCGGTTGGGCAGTCAACTGGTAGGAAGCCAGTCGACTGCCAAAACTCACAGAGAGTTTACAGCCTCGGACCAGTCGACTGCCCTGGGGGCAGTCGACTGGTAACCCTGAAAAACTAGCCGTTGGTTAGCATTTAAAGCTAGACCAGTCGACTGCCCTTGGGGTAGTCAACTAGTGCGGGTTGGATAGCTTGCGAAGCTATTCTTTACACTTATTTAAGAGGGACTTTTAGGCACGAGGAAGGTACGATTTTTCACTGTACCAAAGTGTTGTTAGTGCCCATATTGCTCAGTTCTTCCTCTAGTTCTCTATTGCATCTTGTAAAGAGGAAGAAGACAATGCGTGTAAAGGTTTCTCCACCTTTGAAGGAGGCTTCATAGTGGAGAGTGTGCAACCGCGTGGATCCTTGGATTAGTCACCCGTTTGGGTGGATACCAAGTAAAAGTAATGTGAGTTAGCATTGGATCTTAATTTTCATTATACTTTGTATTATGCTAACCCTATTGTAGAGAATTCGGAAAAGAGCTATTCACCCCCCCTCTAGCCGAGCCATCGATCCTAACAATTGGTATCAGAGCAAGGACGCCTTCAACGGACTAATCGCGAAGAAGAGCAATCATTGAAATGGCCAGCTCACATATTCAACCGCCAAAATTCGAGGGAGAGTTTTCATGGTGGAAGAAGAGAATGGAGGTATTTTTCAATACCGACGTTGATATTATGCTAATCATGGAGAATGATTTTGAGATTCCTAGGGATCAAGAAAACAAGCTTCTTGAGAAGGTAAGATGGAGCAAGAAGCAAAAAGATGATCACTTGGCAAATTCAAAAGCCTTGCATCATCTACTTAGTGTGCTTCCTCAACAAGAAATGACAAGGATTGGAAACTACTCGAGTGCCAAGGATCTATGGGACAGGTTAGTGGAACTTCATGAAGGCACCTCGGAGGCGAAAATGGCAAAAAGAGATCTTCTTCGGTCCCAACTCTATAATATCAAGCTTGACAAAGGGGAGAAGGTAACAAGTTTACATGCTAGATTTAAAGAAATTCTTATTGGACTAACAAGTGTAGGGGAACAATTATCCAACCGATGCATTGTGATGAAAGCCCTCAATGCCTTCCCAAGAACGTCAACTTGGAGCTCAATGGTGGACTCATACTACATTTCCAAGGATCTAGAGAAAACATCTCTAGAAGAATTTTTCTCAACCATGGAGCTTCATGAGACTCGAGTTGGAGGAACAATCGGAGAGTCATACTACAAGACAAAGAGTATAGCCCTTGTGGCAAACAAGGGAAAAGGTATGAAGAAGGAGGTCTCATCATCCGATTCGGAGGAATCGAGTGCTTCCATGGGTAGTGATGCGAAAGCCTACATGGTAAGAAAGGTAAGAAAAGCATTTAAACAATTTTCTACTAACAAGTCTCATGATAGGAAAAAATCAAGGAGCAAACATAAATCAAGAAAGATAATTTGCTACAATTGTCAAGGAGAAGGACACATGAGATATGAGTGTCCTCTCTTGAAAAAGAAGGAAGAAAAGAAGAAAGAAGGAAAGAAGAAATCAAAGGAGGAGAAGAAGAAGATGCAAAACTTGAAGGCTACATGGGATGATACATCTTCATCGGAGGAGGAGGAGCTTTTTGTATCCCATTTTGCACTAATGGGAATTGATGACCTTGCCTCCACGGCATCTGAATTTGATGAGGAGAAAAGCTCAAGTGAAGATGAAGGGAGCTCAAGTGAAGGGGGAGGCTCCACCTCGGAATCGAACTTCTCGGTAAGTGAGGTACACAACTTACCCACCTCTATTCTTGTAATAATAATCTCTAGTACTAGTGATGACTTGGTAGATGCTAAAAAGAAAATTAAATGTTTAAAAAGAGAAAATTACATGTTAAAGGATAAATTAGCATCCATGGAAATTAAGGATAATGAGCATGCTTCTTCTTCTATCTCAAATAACTCATGTTTAGAAGAAGAAAATAAGGATTTAAGAGAAAAGATTGATAGTCTTACCCAAGCACTTAGGAAGTTTGAAGTTGGCTCAAAGACATTAGATATGATCATTGGGAGCCAAAGAGGAAGCTTTAGGAAAGAGGGTTTGGGTTTTGGCAAGTCTAACAATGGGAAAACTTATCATTGTCTAATTGCTAGAGGACAATCAAAGATCAAGACCCTAAGTAAGAAATGGATCCCTAAGGAGTACTTGGTTAACCCAATTAGGAAACATTACTATTGGGTACCAAATTCAATCCTCAAGGGTTAGAAGATTTGGGATAAGTCAACCATGGTATTAGAATTTCAAATTTTTTGGAATTTGGTTGGCTTGAGACATTGAGGGGAAGTTTGTAGCTCATAGTAGAAATTTATGATGATTTGGGCAAAATAAAGCTTACCTTGAAAACATCTCATATTACTTTGCTTTATGATTATATTCATACATATGAGATATTAGGATGATACAAATGATCCACTTGTGTTTGTGGCATAGTGTAGGGTCATCAGAAGTATCAAATTATGAAAAATATACCAACCATGGGGAAAATAAGTGTTTAATTAATGGACATTTTGCCTAATGATCATGGTTGGATATTTTTAAACATTTGAAAATCATTTTATGTCTTTCATGTTTTGTCATAAGCTTAGAAGATATATGAGTTCATAATTAGATTGAAACTTGATACAAAGTTAGTATTTTTCAAGAATTTTGAATTTTAGTCAAAAATCAAGCATGGTTGACATTTTTCATGAACTGATATTTTTCCCTGATAAAGTATCTTACAAGAAACATGCTTGCAAATTTTAACAATTTGTAGAATTTTCTAAAATTTCTGGGAGGTTTCTGAAATTTGGCTCAGAACCCCATTTTTCAGACTGACAGAGTATCAGTCGACTGGCCCCATGGGCAGTCGACTGATACGGCTTAATTCAGTTTCTGCAATTTCTTTTCAGAAATGAGGATTCCCTCACTTGATGTCATAGGTTAGTATTGTTGTAGGCAATCGTTTTTGATGGTGTCAAAGGGAGAGAATGGGTAGTTTAAGTTAGATTTTTAGCTAAAATCTTGACTTAATATTGGATTATGATGGAAAATTTGAAAATGGCATAGATTAAGGGGGAGTTTCCTCTAAGGTTTTACTATGTCTTGTTTTTCAATTACGATCTACTTTTGTTGACTGGTTATTATTTATTTTCTAACATAAATATATTGCCACACATCAAAAGGGGGAGATTGTTGAGGCAATCAGCCCAAGAATGATCGGGAAGATCATGGTTTTGATGTGTGTGCCAATAAGTTTAAGGTTAGGGTGTTGTATTGTATTTGATATGTGTGATTGAGTTTGCAGGACTTGGAGATCACACATGGAGAACATATCCGAGGGACGAGAGCCAAGGGAGGAAGACTCCAAGGGCAAGCCGGAAAGTGGACTTCAAGGGCACACGTGAAAGGTGGCATAGAGGCAAGCCAAGGGAAGGCTTGTGTGCGCATCCGAGGGACGATAGCCAGAGGTAGATGACTTCAAGGGGCGAGCCAAGGGAGTGCACCTGAAGGCACACGTGAAGGAGAGTGTTCAAAGTGAATGTAAGTGAGTGTGGAGAGGTTGGGCAGTCGACTGGTAGGAAGCCAGTCGACTGTCAAAACTCACAGAGAGTTTACAATCTCGGAACAGTCGACTGCCCTGGGGGTAGTCGACTGGTCACCCTGAAAAACTAGCCGTTGGCTAACATTTAAAGCTAGACCAGTCGACTGCTCATGGGGCAGTCAACTGGTGCGAGTTGGACAGCTTGCAAAGTTGTTCTATACTCTTATTTATGAGGGACTTTTAGGCACGAGGAAGGTACGGTTTTTCACTGTACCAAAGTGCTGTTAGTGCCCATATTGCTCAGTTCTTCCTCTAGTTCTCTATTGCATCTTGTAAAGAGGAAGAAGACAACGCGTGTAAAGGTTTCTCCACCTTTGAAGGAGAGTTCATAGTGGAGAGTGTGCAACCACGTGGATCCTTGGATTAGTCACCCGTTTGGGTGGATACCAAGTAAAAGTACTGTGAGTTAGCATTGGATCTTATATTTTCATTATACTTTGTATTGTGGTAACCCTATTGTAGAGAATTCGGAAAAGAGCTATTCACCCCCCCCTCTAGCCGAGCCATCGATCCTAACAGATCATTCTTTAGGAATGAGGCTAATGAGGTTGCCTTGATCTCTGAAATTGAACTTAAGATAGTTGACAAGGCATTGCATGATCCCGATTGGATCATTGCTATGCAAGATGAGTTAGGTCAATTTGAGAGAAGCCAAGTTTGGGACTTAGTTCCTAGACCTAAGAAGACCACAATTATTGAAACTAAATGGGTCTTCAAAAACAAATTAAACCATAAGGGAGAAATCGTAAGAAACAAAACACGCTTAGTAGACAAGGGCTATAGTTAAGTTAAAGGCCTTGATTACGATGAGACCTATGCTCCCGTGGCATGATTGGAATCCATTCGGTTGATGCTTGCATTTGCAGCACATAGAGGTTTCAAACTCTATCAAATGGATGTTAAATCGACCTTCTTAAATGACTTCATTAGAGAAGAGGTCTATGTTGAACAACCACCAGGGTTTGAAATCCCAAATTTCCAAACCACGTGTTTAAGCTCAAGAAGGCTCTTTATGGGCTTAAACAAGCACCTCGTGCTTGGTATGAGAGGTTGTCGACATTTCTAATTGAGAAAGGGTTCGTGAGAGGACAAATAAACCCTACACTATTTCTATGAAGAGATGGTGATAATATATTTGTAGCTCAAGTATATGTCAATGACATAATTTGTGGCTCTAACAACAAGGGTTATTTGAATGAGTTTATTGGACACTTGGAGAGTGAGTTTGAGATGAGTCTAGTGGGAGAATTGACTTTCTTCCTTAGACTTGAGATCAAACAAACTCGAGACGGAATCCATGTGCGTCAATCTAAATATACTCAAGAGATGCTCAAAAAATTCAACATGAGTGACTCTAAAGAGGTAACCACTCCCATGGCGACAAACACGAGGTTAGACAATGATGAGAGTGGGAAGCCCGTTGACTTAACCCAATATCGAAATATGATAGGTAGTTTGTTATACCTCACAGCTAGTCGCCAGGATATTCTTTTTGCTGTGGGTATGTGTGCTAGATACCAAGTCTGTATCAAGGAATCTTATTTAATTGCTGTAAAGAGAATTTTGAGATACCTTAAGGGCACAATTGGAGTCGATCTTTGGTACCCCCGTACAAAGTCGTTTGACTTGATTGGTTATACCTGTTGGATCGAGAAATGCGAGAGAGGGGGGGTGAATGTCGCAATTCGTTCGGATTTAAAAGAGCAAGTGCACAGCGGAATAAAATAGAGTAAAACAACGCTAACACGATCGTCTTACTTGGTTCGGAGCCTAGGTCGACTCCTACTCCAAGGCCCACGGTCGTTGACCGTTTTCTGCGGGCAATTCTATAAGTTCGCAAAGTTTACAAATAGATTTTACAATAAGGCAGAATAGTAAACTTTAAATACAGAGCTCTTTGTTACCGACGTCCGGTGTAGATCAAAGTTTCGGAGCAGCAGGACGTCGTCAGCTTGAGTTGGAAGATCTCTGAAGCGTGTCGCGGAAGCAGAAGAGCGCAGAAGCGTCGAAGCAATTGATGTTCTTTGAAGAGGGTCGAGGCCCTCTTTATATAGGGCAGGGGGCGCCCGACATGCTCGGGGCGCCCCCCACGTGGCTGCAGATCCGGCGATGCTCTAGTCAAAGCTGATCTCGTTATCTTCGGGATTGTATTTGACTGGGGCGCCCGACGCGCACGGGGCGCCCGATTGACCGGTCAAACTTTATCACCGAGGCTTCGCGAGGGTGAGCTGCAGCCGCCTTCAGTGGCGTGGCACAGTGGGCGCCCGAGACACGCGGGGCGCCCGACATGCGGGGCGCCCGACACGCGCGGGGCGCCCCAATTGCGCTGCTGTCGGGGCGTTTACCTCTCTGCTGACTTTGGGTTGACTCTGGGGCGCCCGACACATCCGGGGCGCCCTACTCAGCTACGGCCTCACTCCTTTGAGGCTCTCTGAGCTGCAGAAACACAGTCCTTCGGTCCTGCATCCAGGGTTAGTCCAAAACAGCAAATAATAAGTTAGTTAAAACAGCCTTAGCTGTCTTGGTTCTGACTTTGGATCTCCAAAATGGAGCCCTAGGTCGAACCGACGCCTAATGTTCCCTCGAGGGGAACGCGTCCTCACCTACTCCTCTCGGGAGAGTTTTACCTGGTGCCAACCGGATCCTCCAGTTGGACTTTTGCCCAGCAGTCCTTCGCCAGGTCTTGAGTTACCAAGCTTCCCTTCGCTTGGTGCCTAGCAGCCCTTCGCTAGGTTTTTTCTTCTGGCAGTCCTTCGCCAGTGCCTAGCATTCCTTCGCTAGGGCTTGTCCTGTCTGGCAGTCCTTCGCCAGTGCCTAGCATTCCTTCACTAGGGCTTGTCCTGTCTGGCAGTCCTTCGCCAGTGCCTAGCATTCCTTCACTAGGGCTTTTCCTGTACACTCAAGAAACTCGTTAGACAACCATTAACCCTTAACTTTTGAACCTTTTTGCCAATATCAAAACACAGGTTTGACTTGGGTGCATACTGCACCAACAATCTCCCCCTTTTTGATATATGGCAACCTAGTTCAAAAAGTTAAGGAAACAAAGTGCTGAATTTAAAATCCTAAGTTAGATTCCCTCCCCCTAGAAGAAATCTCCCCCTAGGTTTTTCAAAAACAGGTGGTGTGAATGAAGTACTTAGAAGATTTCATGTTTTGATAATAAGTTAGGAATTCTCTACAGTTTTTGCTAAGTTTTTCAAAAACATTCTTGGTTTGGGAACCTTTAGAAAATTTTCATTTTTGAAAAATTTCAGACTTTAGAAAATTTTCAGTTTTTGGGAAAAATTTCAAACTTAGAAACATTAAGTAAAAATCATTTTAAGCAAAAAAATAGTTCAGAGCTTAGAAATAAAATTATACCAATTTTTCAGTTCAACTTTTTGAAAAGACTATGGAAAAGAAAAAATTGTGTTTCCTGTTTCCTTTCCAACTCTCCCCCTTTGACATATATCAAAAAGAATGCAGAAGAAAAAAAGAAACAAAATTTGCAATACTTAAATAGAGCATTTGCTGTACTGAATCAAAATAAGACCTAAGTCTGGTTAATCCTTTAGGGACCTGTCTAACCCACTTAGCTACTTACTAACTGTTATAAACAGTAGCTTTGGCTAGGGTTAGTCAAGTTAAGTGAGCTGTTCAAGTTAGATTGTCTAAACTTGACACTTAACTTGATTGCTGTTCAGTTTGTATTTAGTGCCCCAACTGCTGCAGATGCACTGACTTAAAGCATCTTGAGTTAAGGCAAAGACCTAAGCATCTCAACCCTTTCTAGGTTATCATTCAAAAAGTGCCCTAAGGTGCTTGTGAGATGCTGGCTTCTAGATCTATAGGTGCATGCAGTTTTAGGGTTAGAGCCTAGGCTAAGTCCATTTTCGAAAAAGCCCTAGTTTTGAAAGGGGTAGTATTTGAAATAAAACTAAGTAAAAAAACTTTTTAAAGTTAAAGTAATATTTTTAACAAAAAAAATATTTTAAGTTCAATTTATAATTGAAAATCCAAAAACCAAATGATTCTATTCTACTAAGCATAACCCTAACTGCCTTCTTAGTGAGCTAAACTCAGATTCAGGTAGGGGTTTAGTGAATATGTCAGCTAGGTTGGACTTGGAGTCTACATGCTTAAGGACTATTTCACCCCTAGCTACGTGATCTCTTACAAAGTGATGTTTTACTTCTATGTGTTTGGTTCTAGAATGTTGTATTGGGTTTTTGGTTAAGTTAATTGAGCTAATGTTGTCAATATTGACTTGGGTCTGATTGTAGTCTAGCTGAAAGTCCTTAAGAGTATGCATCATCCATAGGAGTTGAGCTACACACTCTCCTAAGGCTACATATTCAGCTTCAGTTGTTGATAAAGCAACACAGTGTTGCTTTCTACTGCACCAACTTACTAAGCTATTTCCTAAAAGTTGACAGTTTCCACTTGTACTTTTTCTATCTAATTTACAGCCAGCATAATCAGAATCAGAGTATCCTGATAACTTAAAGGATGAAGTTCTAGGGTACCAAATCCCTACGTTTAGGGTGCCCTTAATGTATCTTAAAACTCTTTTTAGGGCTGCTAAGTGGGTTTCCTTAGCACAGGTTTGGTACCTAGCACACATTCCTACTGAAAAAAGTATATCAGGTCTGCTGGCTGTCAGGTATAGTAGACTTCCTATCATACTTCTGTAAAGTTTTAGGTCTACTGGTTTACCCTCAGGGTCACTATCTATTTTTACATTTGTGGCCATTGGGGTGCTTATACTTTTAGAGTTATCCATTTTAAATTTCTTAATTAGTTCTTTTGCATATTTAGATTGATGTACATAATTTCCATCCTTAGTTTGTTTGATTTGTAACCCTAAGAAAAAGTTGAGTTCCCCAACTAAACTCATTTCAAATTCACTTTCCATAATTGTTACAAATTCTTTTAGAAATTTAGAATTAGTTGATCCAAATATTATATCATCTACGTAAATTTGGGCAACAAATATATCTTTTTCTAAAATTTTAACAAACAAGGTTGGGTCAATTTGACCTTGTTTGAATTCTTTAGAGATTAGGTAATTGGATAATCTTTCATACCAGGCCCTGGGTGCTTGTTTTAGTCCATAAAGGGCTTTACTAAGTTTGTAGACATGATCGGGTTTTTCTAAATCCTCAAATCCTGGGGGTTGTCCTACATAAACTTCTTCCTTAATAAGCCCATTTAAGAAGGCCGACTTTACATCCATTTGGTATAATTTAAATCCTTTATAGGATGCAAAGGCTAGTAACATCCTAATCGACTCAAGTCTAGCTACAGGGGCAAAGGTTTCATCATAATCCAACCCTTCTACTTGGCTGAATCCCTTAGCTACTAAGCGGGCTTTATTTCGGACTATTTCACCTTGGTTGTTTAACTTATTCCTAAATACCCACTTAGTGTCAATTACGGATTTGCCCTTAGGTTTAGGTATTAATTCCCAGACTTGGTTTCTCTCAAATTGTGCTAACTCTTCTTGCATAGCTAAAATCCAGTCAGGATCAGGTAGGGCTTCCTCAATAGTCTTGGGTTCAATTTTTGAAATCATGGCTATTTGACTAAGATTTCTATAGGAGGCTCTAGTTCTGACTCCTAAGGTTGGATCACCTACAATTTGATCAGTTGGGTGACTAAGTCTGGGTTTCTTGGTTTGTCTAGTACTTGGCTCAGCTTCAGGTCCAGCTGGTCCAATAGGTTCAATTCTGGGTTCATTGGTTGGTTCAACTGATTCAGAATTTGGTTCAATTGTTAAGTCATTAAAGGGTTCAGTTAGGGTTTCAGAGTTATCTTCTTGATCAGTATTTGGTGAAGCTAAGTCAGAATTGTCAGATTTTGGGTTCGTTTCTTCATCAAATATTAAGTTGGTTGTTTCTTCAATTTTCTTAGTTATTTTGTTGTAGACTCTATAAGCTCTACTTGTTGTAGAGTACCTAAAAAGATACCTGGGTTTGACTTGGATTGGAATTTTCCAAGATAGTCCTTGGTATTAAGAATATGGACTTTGCATCCAAAGACTCTAAGATAGTGTAGGTTTGGAAGTCTGTGGTAGTAAAGTTCATAGGGTGTTTTACTTAACCTTTTATTAAGCAGAGTCCTATTTTGGATATAGCAAGCTGTGCTAATTGCTTCTGCCCAATAGTGGTTGGGTAGGTCAAATTCATTAAGCATAGCCCTAGCAGCTTCCTGTAGGGTTCTATTCTTCCTTTCTACTATGCCATTTTGTTGGGGGGTTCTAGGACACGAAAATTCGTGTTTATATCCATTTACTTTGCAGAATTCTTCGAATCTTTGATTCTCGAATTCTCCCCCGTGGTCAGACCTAAGTCTTTTTATTTTGGTATCATTTTGATTTTCAATCAATTTGCAAAAGTTGTTAAATAGGTTCAGGGTTTCATCTTTGGTCTTTAGAAACCTAACCCAGGTGAACCTAGAGTAGTCATCAATTATCACTAAGCAGTACCGGTTTCCACTTAGTGACTTGGCTCCATGTGAATCAAAAAGGTCAAGGTGTAGGAGCTCAAGTGTGGTTTGAGTTTGATCAGATTGGATCAATTTGTGACTAGACTTGGTTTGTTTGCCTTGATTACAGGATTCACATATTAGGTTTTCATTACTCTTAATTTTAGGAACACCCTTTACTAAGCCAAGTTGGGTAATTTTTGAGATAGTTCTTAGATTGGTATGACCTAATCTCCTATGCCAGAGTTTTGATTGTTCTAACTGTGTTAACATGCATTTGGGTATAAGGGGAAGATTTATAGTATATATATTGTTTTTCCTAGTGCCCTTAAGCATGATTTCTGAGTCTTGTGCGTTTCTAATTAGGCAGTTAGAATTGTTGAACGTAACTAAATAACCAGAGTCACATAACTGACTTATGCTAAGTAAGTTAAAATTAAAGTTTTCTACTAATAGAACTTTCTTAATAATGAAATTGGATTTAAGTTCAATATTACCTGACCCAATTACCTTGAGTGTGGCATTGTTACCAAATGCTACTGAGCCCAGGTTTTTGAACTTGAGTTTGGTGAACTTCAATTTGTCCCCAGTCATATGTCTGGAGCACCCGCTATCTAACATCCATTGGTCCAAATCTTTATGTTCCTACACATAAAGAATTTTTGATGATTTGGATCCAATTTGAGTTAGGGATAGCTTAGATTGAGTATCACTTCCTAGTCTGTCTCACCCCAGTCTAGGGTTTTCAATCACGTTAACCTTAAGGTTTTTGTGAGACAGGTTTGAAGGTAAAAATTAATTTTGAAAGGGAATTTTTATTTATTTTGAAAAGATATTTACTTTTGAAAACAGATTAAGTGTTTTTTCAAAAAGATAATAAGTTTGAAAAATAGAGGTTTTGAAAAACAGTTTAGAATCTATAATTATTTGAAATTTGAGTTAGATTCGAATTTGATAAAAGTTAACTTGAATTTGAATTTCAGAAATTGGCTTCCAGGTCTTGGCGAGGCACTAGGCCTTCTTTGGCCGAAGCCTTATGGGATCATCCACCCTTTCCTTGACAAAGCCTTTTAATGAAATTTCATTTTCAAATTAAATTAGGTCATTTTCTGGTCTAACTAGCTTGGGTCTTGGATCGGTAGCTTCGGCTAGTTCCGCCAAATTGGCTTCCCTAACGTACTATCATCTCACCTCCTCCCAATACTATGTTTTCAATTTTCAAGTAATTTTAGTCCTTAAAATCAAGAAT